>WOXC01011586.1:0-146313 GCA_011680675.1 Gymnobelideus leadbeateri
ACCCTTAACTAGAAGTGATGGATTGATATAAAATCTCTCATTTTTTTGACCTATCTTTTTCACCTGTCCTAGAGAAGGAAGTGACAAACCACTCCAGTATCTTTGCCAGGAAAAAGCTATGGACAGTATGGTTCACACAAAAATAGTCAGATACACTAAATGACTGAATAACAAATTCATCTCTCTCAAATAGCTTATACTATGAATATACATACACAGATATTCATATATCTTAGTTTACATATTATATGCATAATATTGTATATTATATATGTATGTAAGTATGTATATACACATATACATATACTTATAAATATGGACAAAGGATTAAAAAATTAAATGATAATATAGTTCCTGTTTTACAATTAGGGGAAATACACACACACAAACTCACATATATACATATATTCATATGTATATATGTGAGTATACAAATACAAGTTTGTCATATATTATGTCATATATTTACAGAAATAGTATAAGCATATGTAGCATAGAATATATACATTGTATATGTATATTGTGTATTTATGCTTATGTTTGTATATATGTAAAATGTATGTGTGTATGCATATATTGCCGAATCAACCATGACAAATTAGATCACAAATGAAAAATTAATACAAAAGGCAAAGAAGAAAATTCCAGAATGATAATAACCCACAAGATTGAAAATGTGGATCTCAATAATAAAGAATTTAGAAAGTAATCATTATTCTTATCATGATCAGCTTTTAATGCATAAAAGACCCACACCTGAAATGCCAGGTGCTCATGAATTACTTTCCTGTAGTATCCTGTAATTCATGTTCTTATTAAACTTCAATTTGGAACCATAAGAAAATTTCTTAAAAGCACTTTCTAGTTGTATTTAATTTAGTCTTGTAATAAGCGCTGTATTTCAGGTAGAAAAAAATGCTTCTAAAATGCAAGTTGATAAGATCAGGCTGCTACTATGTGAGCCAATGTCCTATGCTAGCAACTGTCCAAGACAGACAGGATGATAAATCATGCCACTCTTAGTGACTGAAAAAAATTGCAACCAGTCAAATGTGACCACATACCCAATTTTGCTGAATATCTTTATCTTTGGATAGCTTAATTTAATATTTCTATTCTATATGTTTTCAAGAGAAAAGTACTTGACAGTCTTTGCCTGTGATTATTAAATATCATTAGCAATTATATTCCACTGAGGATAATAGCAATTATTTATTTAAATGTGGTATTAATTTACAAGTTGAGCTAATTAATGCCAAACAAATAGGTGTTACACATATAAGAACTAATATATATTTTGCCCTCTGGGAACTTTCAGTAAAAAAACAAACAAAAAAGCAACCAAGTCCAAAAAAGGAATTAAAACATATTGGTAAATGAACAGACCAAAATAACTTATTGAGTGCCTGTAAACTATGTTTCAGACTTTGGAGTTCTAAGATAAGAAATTTGCTTTAGAATCAGGGAAACTCTAATATAAAATATGGGGGTACACTTGGGCAAATCACTTAAGCTGCAGTAACTTTTTCCCCCCAAGTAACATCTACAATTTGTAATTGTCACTCACTATTGGGAGGGTAAGGTCTTCATCTAAGTCTGCTACACCAAAAAGAACCACCAATTTTAAGTTTAAAAAAATAAAAAGAATATGGGATAATGCAAAGCAAAGGTAAAGAAAAACAAAATGGGAAGGGAAGGCAAAGGAAGGAAAGGAAAGAAGAGAGGAGCAGTAAGATGACTCAGAATAAAAATTCTGGGTCAAACCCCTCTTCCCCCCCCAAAAAAAATAAAACAGCAACCTACCAAAGGGAAGGAGATTGCTATATAGCAAGACATAATATGATTGTATGAACAAGAATTACATCTGTACCACTTTGAGTTAGGACTGGATTTCTTTCTCTAGAAATATTGGCTCTGGAAGATCTGAAGTGAGAGCATTTGATTGTTTGTTTTGATTTGTGAATCAGACTCAGCTTGGCATATACATCATGAGGTGAGGGGAGATAGAAGTGATATCTTGCTGAAAATTCAGAGGAAATAATGAGATGAGGACCACAGAGAAGCAAGTAAGATGAAGATATTACAAAGTCTGGGTGTTTCACAAAGGAGATCAAATTTTAATCAGTGGTAGGGATTGTGACAGAACTCTAGAGGCTGTGATTAGAGAAAAAAAGTCTTTATTAAAATAAGAGGAAACATTCAGCCTTTTAAAAAAAGATGTTTTCTTATGCTATATAATAAAATGTACTGTTTTTCTTAAAGTGAAACAAAGGAACATACTCATGATTAGGACATTGATTGATTCTATTAAAATATAGTCCACACAGATGATGTCACCCGAGTGACTAAAATATGCTTTTTTGTGATTAATATGTAATGAGTTTTCTGAAGTGTTATAAATCATCTAATATTTGCATATTTGTACTATTTAGTTCTTTCCTCTGTTTCCTTTCCTAATTAAGAAGTCCTGTCATCTATTTCAAAAGAGCAGGAAGATATAAGCAGAACAGATTTAGGAAATCCAGCTATATTGACCTACTGTGTAATGTAAAATGTATTTTACTTTGTCTTCAAACACTGGCCTAAAATTTGTGCTGCAGTTATCACCAATTCCATACCAATTATTTAAGATATAGTTTGTTGCTGACCAGTTTGTAAACCATTAGTAATGAAAGCACCAGCAAAGAGATCACAGGACCAGGAAATATAGAGAGTCTAATTTATTCCTCCACCACCTTTTCCTCAAAATCCCATTGGGGTGGTATAATTGTAATGGGAATTTGAAGATCTTCCCTGCCTCTTAATAGGCCTAGGTGAATTTGAGAATCTTTCCCTATTTGAAAATATACTCTGCACCCTAACAAGCTGCATGTGGTCACATGGAGCCTGTGGCCGGAGGCTTGTTATTTAGTAAGGCAAGCTTTTGATACTTTGTAGTTAAGTGGGTCATGAGAGTTGTGATGTTCTCTGACACTGGAGAAGGGTATATATACCCTGGTATGAGATTTTGCTTTGGGGGCTCACTTTTGGAAGAGCTGTGTGATTTTGCCAGATGAGACTCTGGGCAGCCAATGAGTCCCTTGACTTTGAAAACCCAGATGTTGGTGCTTCTCTCTCTGATGACTAACTGTATGTATATGATGGTCAGATAGCTAGAAGCCCTATCTGTTGGTCTGCTAAATTGTGTTGTTTTCTTCTTATTTTTGTCTGATTGTAACTTCTGTTTGTATTCTCTGAAGTTCAGGGTGCTGAGTTTTTACCCTGAACTAGGTAAATGGTATATGTTTGATTAAAGTAGATTGCTAACCCTTTTTGACTTGTTTTCCTTTAGAAAAGCAGATCAAAGAATCTGTGCTAGCAGTCATCCTGGATATGCAAGGGTGATTGCTGCTAGAGGTGGTAGTTAACAGTGTTTACTTGAAAAAATTGCATTTATGGAAGCAGAAATATTTTGATTAATTTCTGACCTTTTTTTGGTTATTTTTTTAATCAATATTATTCTCAGTTCCATTACTTTTTGGCTCTTCTAGTAGTAGTTAGCAATCATCATTAAATCACTTTTCAAATAAGAAATAAGATGGCAGAGAAAGGTAGAAACTCACTAGAATTCTCCCAAATTCCACTCAATTCAACTCTAAGTTAATACCTCAAATCAAATTCTGGAGCTGCAGAACACAAGGTTGGGGGTGAAACAATTTTCCATCACAAGCCAACTTATAAGGTCTGCAAGAAAGGTCTGCCTGGCATGGTACACAGTACAGTCCCAGCTGTGCTCGGGCAAACCAGCAGCAGGCTTTGGAGGCAGCTATTTAGGTGGCAGCAGCTGCAGAAATTCTCAGCCCACAGACAGGGAGTTGAACAACCGGTCATAAGGAGATTATCAGGAACCCTGTGCTGTCAATGGACGCAGGACCCTGTAGCATTGCCCATTCATTGTTCAGGGGCCTCAGTTCTAAGGTAAAGATGTACACCAGCTCACTAGAATATGTAGCAACAATGGAATAGGGGGAACCTGGTCACAGTTCCAGGGCTTAGAAGAGTGGTTACAGTTAGTCATAAGGGACCAGGGACCATGTTCTTAGGTTTGAGGCAGAAAGGGGCACAAAGGCTTGCTTCAGGAGAGGAGGGAACAATGTTACATTTTCAGAGCCACAAACAGTGAGAGCAATTGTGCCTGCAGGAAAGCAGGACCCTGCTCACAATTCTGGTGCAGAGAAAAATTTTGTGGTCATTTGCTGACCAGAACACAGGCAAGAAGAACAGAAGGCACAACTTATCCTTAGATCGTACCACCTTGGAAGAACCAAAAATGTACAGACACTCCCCTTCCCTACACTACCACTAGCACTAGCTTTGAAATTGGTACAAAATTGCTGAAGCCTGGGAGAGAGCTCTTTCTCTTTCTCCCAGAAGGAGAGTCAAATTTTAACATAATGATATAATTCAAAGCTAGGCAGAAAATGAGAAAACAACCAAAACAAGTTTACCACAACTTGTTACTATGGTGACAAGAAAACTAAAGACACAAACTCAGAAGAAAACAATGAAGTCTTAATGGCTACATGCAAAACCTAAAATGAAAAAAAATTAAAATTAAAAAACTGAAAAATGATTTCCGGAAAAGGAGAAAAAGCATTTTTTTTTTAAATCAAATAAGAGCAGTAGAGGAAAACCTTGGAAAATAAATGAAAATGATGAAAGAAAATTATGAAAAGACTTTCAATGGTTTGGTAAAAAAAGGCACAAAAAGGTAAAGAAAATAACAACTTAAAAAACATGCCTAGCCAAGTTAAAATAGAAAAAGAGGGAAAAAAAATCACTGGAGAAAAGAACTTTAGGAAAATGTAGATTGGCCAATTAAAAGAAAAGATATAGGCCTCAGACACTTAATGCACATACAAACAAAAACCTAGCTGTGTGACGTTGGGCAAGTTACTTAACTCCAATTGCACTCCAAAAAGAAAAAAAAAGATATAAAAGCTCATTGGAGAAAAAAAATCATTAAAAATTAGAATTGGATAAATGGAAGCTAATGACTTGTAGTAGCAAGCACCCCAACATCCCCAGGGTGACTGCCAACACAGGTTCTTAGATCTGCTTTTCAAAAGGAAAGCAACTCAAAATGGGTTAACAAGCTTACTTTAATCAAACAAACATATATTACCTAGTTCAGGGGGAAAAGGTCAGCACCCCGAACTTCAGAGTTACAGAACTTACAGATCAAACAGACAGGCTTCCAAACTGTCCACCCATTATTTCAATACCAAATCAGTTACCAGAGAGGGAAGCATCAACATCTGGGTTTTCAAAGCTGGGGGGCTGTCAACAACGGCTTCCCAGAGTCTCATCTGGTCAAATCACACAACACTTCTCAAAGGGAGACCCAAAGCAAAGCCTCTCCTCAGGGTTTACATAGCCTTCTCCTGGCTCAGAGAATGGAACAACCTTCTGGACCCACTGCCCAATCACAAAGTATCAAGGTGTGTGCTTTCCTGAAAAACAAGCCTCCCACCACAGGCTCCAGGTGCACTTAAGCTAGGGGCAGGGAAGATCTTTAAATTTGCATTTCCATTACAAGACTTCATGAGATATCAAGAAACAATAAAACAAAATCCAAATAAAGGAAAGAAAATGTTAATTATCTCATTTGAAAAAAAATGACCTAGAGGACAAATTGAGAAATAACTTAAGAATTATTACAAAGCCATGAAAGAAAAACAAAAAAGCCCAGACATCATAGTCTAAGAAATTATAAAGAAAAGCTGTGAGAGGGCAGCTAGGTGGTACAGTGAATAAAGCACCAGCCCTAGAGTCAGGAGGAGCTGAATTCAAATATGGCTTCAGACACTTAACACACTTACTAGCCATGTGACTTTGGGCAAGTCACTTAACCCCAATTTCCCTCCAAAAAGAAAAAAAAAGCTGTTCTGGATATACTAAAACCAGAGGGTAAAATTGATTTTCCTTCAAGTCTTTTGGAATTGTCTTGGATGATTGTATTACTGAGAAGAACTGAGTCTACCACAGTTAATCACCCCACAAGGTTCCTATTGCTGTATACAATGTTCTCCTGGTTCTGCCTATTTCACTCAGAATCAGTTCATGTAAGTCCATGTTTTTCTGAAATCTGCAGATACATAATTTCTTATTTCAAAATAGAATTCCATTACATTCATATATCACAGCTTATTCAGCCATTACCCAATTGGTGGACATCCCCTTAGTTTCCAATATTTTTACACCAGAGAAAGGGCTGCTAAAATTGTTTTTGTACAAGTAGGTTCTTTTCTCTTTTATAGGATCACTTTGGTACACAGACCTAGTTGTAGCATTGCTAGGTCGGGGGGGGGGGATTTCATAGCCCTTTGGGCATAGTTCCAAATTGTTTAACACAGTGATTGGATCAGTTCACAACTCTACCAACAGTATATTAGGCTACCCATTTTCCCTCATCTTCTCCAGGATTTGTAATTATCTTTTTCTGTCATATTAGCCAGTCTGAGAGTTGTTTTAATTTTCACTTCTCTAATCAGACTTGATTTAGAGCACTTCTTCATATGCCTATTTATACTTTTGATTTCTTCATCTGAAAACTGCCTGTTCTTATCCTTTGACCATTTGTCAATTGGGAAATGACTTGTGTTTTTTGAAATTTGTCTCAATTCTATATGTATTTGTCAAATAAGACTTTTATCAGAGGCACTTGTTGTAAAGGTTGGTTCCCATCTTTTTGCTTTCCTTCCAATCTTCATTACATTGGTTTTATTTATACAAAAGCTTTTTAATTTAATACAATCAAATTATATATTTTACATTTTGTAATGCTGTCTGTTGCTTGTTTGATCATGAATTCTTCCCCTTCCCATGGATCTGACATGTAGACTTTTCCTTGCTCTTCTAATTTGCTTATGGTATCACCCTTTATGTCTAAATCATATTAAACGTCCATTTTCTGTAACTTTTCTAATATTCTACTTGCCTTCTTAGTTTCTTTCTTGTTTACTTTTGGTTAAATTTATTGTTTTGTGTTTTGGTTGGGTTTTTTTGTTTTGTTTTGTTTTTTAGAAGGAACAGTTGAGGTCCCACATTTATATAGTTTTGCTATCGATTTCTTCCTGTAACTCACTTGAATTCTCCTTTAAGAATTTAGATACTATACCACATGGTGTATATATATATTTAATATTCTTTTTTCTTCATTGCTTATGGCACCTTTTATCAATATGTAGTTTCCTTCCTTATATATTTTAGTTAAGTCTTTTTTTGGCTTTTACTTTGAGGTCAGGTCTGATACATTGTATTTTTTTCCCTTTAGCTAGAGCATAATAGTTTCTGTTTTAGCACCTTACTGATACTATGTGTGTGTGTCTCTGCTTCAAGGGTATTTCTTTTAAGCAACATTTTATGTTTTTGTTCCACTCTATCTGCTTCTATTTTATTGGAGAGTTCATCCCATTCACATTACATTTATAATTTCTACCTATATATTTCCCGCCACAATATTCTTCCTCCTGTCTGTCCTCTCCCTCCTTTAATACTTTATGAGGAAGAAGAGTACAATGAATACAGAAGAAAGCAAGTGGTAGAATGGGGTAAATTTCTTCACATGAAGGGATGAAAAAAGCATGTGCACTTTGCATTGTGAATGTCCTTAGGCCATGCAATGTCAAGGAGAGGAAGATGGGAGACTGGGAGAAAAACATTGCTTGAACCATACTTTCATCAGTACTGACTCAAAGAGGAAATCATATACATGATCAATTGCATATAGAAATCTCTTATCCATTATGGAAATAGGAAGGGAGAAGATCAAGTAAAAGGGAGTGTGTGAAGGGACTGACAGAAGGGAGGATTCTGTAAGCAACAGAACAGACAAGGGGAGATGATAGAACAAAATACTGGTGAGTAGGGAAAGACTGAGGTTAATTTTTTTGAGGACCGGCAATGCATTGCATTTTTGTGTATAAACCCTGACTAGCAAAGTGAATTCTACAGAGTAATCATTCACCATACTTTTTCATTGATTAATTTATCATTGGACCCCGTAATTTTAAAATGGGAATATACATTAAAAATAAACTTATTAATGCTCGACCTCAGATGCTTGATTCCTAATGCAGAGCTTACCCTCTGTCTCTGTCTGTTTCCTTTCTCTCTCTCCATGTCCTTCTCTTTCTCTATCTTTTACTATCTTAACCTTGCTTCCACAGAAATATCATTAGTATTTTGATTCCAGGATCATAAATTATTCTTAGATATGTATTTATATGTTTATCTATATATGTATAGGTGCATCTATATCTGGATATCTGCTAAATGCTTGAAATGTCATCTAAGTTTATTTTAAAATGTTTTAACTCCATGCATGAAAAAAGGAGAAAAATTTCTTGTGGGTCGGTCTATGATATTCAATTGGATGGCAAACTTATACATACAATCCCTTAACACATTTATCTTAGGCAGGCATTGCAGATGGACAAAGAACTGGATTCAGAAATAGATAGAAAGCTCTTTTCCTGAGTTACATTTGGGTAAATTCACAAAGCTTTCAATAAACCCAATATTTCTCCCTGAAACAAAAATTCATTCTTAAACACAACATAAACGATTTTATTGATATGATGTGAAATGAATGTTATGAATGATATGTGATGAATGATGTAAACCAGAATCCAATAAAGCATTTGGGGAAAAAATGAAAGGGGTGACTGCAACCACAATGAAGATGAAATTAAAGCAAAAAAAAAAGATTTAATTCCAAACAATATTAAAGTAGACATAGTGACTGGGATAGTAGGTTAATTACTTTTTATTATCTGGCAGAAAAAAATAATGTAGGATGAATGAATTAGTGAATGAATAAAACATTCATTAAGTGCCTACTATCTGCAAAGCACAGTGCTAATTTGATAGATATAAAAAATAAGACAATTCTTGCTCTTAAGGAGTAAACACTCTAATGGAAAAGACAACAAATGGAAGATGACAGGTGTAAGTCAGATGGGAAAGTTCTATGACTCCTAGTGAAAACATAGTTGATGATATCTTTTCTTTTCACTGATAAAATCATACCGTTTTCTGATATATAGCCACTTTGCAGTGGCAAAGACTCTGGTGGCAACAACTTTTACTTCTATGTAACTGTGACACCTGTAGAGACAGTTTCAAGGTTGTTGTCACTATAGAGGTGTTTCTCAGGATGATGACCGAGGCCTTTTAGCTGGAACCATTGTTATTCCTGAGGCTCTTGGGTTCAATGTATTGTGCTGTGGCCATCAAGATCTTTAGAGTTTTGATGGTTAAGATGGTGGTCATGGTGGTTTGCTTTGGCTGGCACATCTTGCCTTCTCTCTTTCTTTCAGGTTGCCTTATTTCTTCAGGTAGATTGGCTTCCTTGGCTCATTCATTTCCCTTGGTTGGCAGTAAGGATGTTTTGTTCTTTCTCCAAAGAAGCTTCTTCCCTGGCTAATGACTGGAAGAGTTGTTTTGGAAGCAAAATTGATGATCTCGAAAGTACTATGACTCCAGAGGATCCTATGCCTATATGATTGTTGGTGGTACTTGGTCAGCTGTTAACACTACTGGTGATCAGGAAGGTAGGCCCTTTCTCCATAAAGATTTCTTCTCTTAATGATGGCCTGGGGGTTGGGCTGGAAGCAGTTCTGGTAAGTACTGTCTAAAATTTGCTGCTAGATGGGAGGGATACTAGTTTAGGAACTACTCTGGGCTCACTCTAGCTTGCTCTCACACTAAAGTGCTGGGGTCTTCTGAGGATAGCTGACTAGTTTCCTTCAGGTTTCTAAGGAAATAGAGGAGAGCCTGTGTTCCTAGTATTGTCATTAACCTCCACTGGTATGCTTCACATTGATTTTTAGCCTGTGGTCTCAATTAACTTTTAGCAAACAGAATTATTAATGAATGTAATGAATGAATTTAAAAAATCATTAAAATTAATTCTAAAAAAGCATTTACCAAGTGAGACTATGTGTCAGGTACTGAATGGTGTGCTGAAGATACAGCAAGACAGTTTCTACTGTCAAGGATCTTCTATTCTATTGGGAAGAGACACCATAGAAAGGGGAGATAGAAAGTTGGGTAATATACACTTGACAGGATTGTTTGAAAACAACTGAGAAGTGATTTAGTTGATTCACTTTGATGAAGATAAGGAGAGAACTCACCTATCAAATTCCACAACTCCAGGGGCAGATAGTAGAATAAACATAGTAGCTACAAAAGCATCCTGGTGCCAAAGCCTAGAATACACTTTACCACAAGCACACAGATCCATAAGAACAAGGGCATTCAGACTTCAATTTAAGGATGGTGTGGCAGTTATATAGAAAATGCATGAGTGGAAAGGAATATTTCTGATTCCTGGACAGACTGCTACTTTCTGAGATGCTTCATATTTTCCTCATTGACTGTGGGAGAGGTAGGTAATAGCTGCTGCCCTACAATATCTTCAGACCAAGCAATGGTTATTAAATTCCCAAATGACCTTTGTACATCTCAAGGTTGTTGCTCAGTCATCTCCCAACTCCTATGAGTATTACTCACTTTTAGTGGATTCTGTGGCTTATTTTGTTCTCTTCTTTGATTGCTGAAAAGACCTTACTGGGTTGCTTTGGGTTTGGGGAGAGTGATGCTTCCTTCAAGTGATTTCTTCTCAGTGGCCTGACTAGATTTCCTTCATCACTAGACAAACTTTCTGCTACAATTCATGTACAATGTTTAATAAAAAAAAAGGTACAAAGGTGTGTTAAATTCTTTCAGCTAAACACAAGATTTTTCCTGTGTTATGGACTCTGTCTTTATCCAATCAAGTAAGCTCTTTATTCCTATAAAATTAAACACTTAATTACGCTTTAGGTTATATTTTTTAATTCCTTGATTCAATTTAGTGATCTGGGCCTACTTTGATTGTGTTATTTGAAACCTGTGTAGGGAAACACCCTGTTGAGTAATTATGGTAAATATGCAGCTGGTTTTTAAAATATAACTTTGGAAAGACCTTCAAATATCTTTGCCTTGACATTTTGTGGTGAGGTGAGTCACTGATTTCACTGAGATGTAAAAAAAAAAAAACAAACATCAGGTTATCAACTATCACACCCTCTTATAGTCTGTCAAAAGGACCCATTAGGACATGTAATTGTTAGGTCTGTTCTTTAAAATCTTTAAGGAATGATATTTCATATACATCTTCTAGTAATATATACATATACATATATATATACAAATGTATACATGTATGTATCTGTGTGCATGTGTGTATATATTTACTATATGTAAAGTAAATATTTGTGTAAACACATATATACATACACATATAAACATATATAATATACATATATAGACTGTCAAAATAGCCATACTAATGTTTAAACTTTCCTGTAGCAACTCAATCCCATTTTCTCTTCCTCAACTCTCAGAGGAGATGAGGAACAGCTGGTTGTCATTCACAGTATAATAATCTTTCATGTTCTACTTTGTAAATTGGTAGAGATCCTTCAATAATGTTATAAAAATGCAAAGCAATAACATTTCCTATGTAAGCTGGGGAAATCAAAATCACTTGTGCTTAAGCATGTCTGACCTTTTCACATGTGGTATAAAATCTCTGTCTCTTGTCATAAGTATAACCCAGTTACCAATATTAGAAAACTCAAATCTCATAATTTTAAGTGTCTCATTTTCATTTTGTCTTTTTGTTTCTTCTGGAAAAACAAAACAAAACAAACTTGAAGGCCTATAAAACTTAAGGCTAAGTGGATGGTTCAGTTGCCAAAATAATTTATATTACTTTCCTAACTGCAAAAGAACATATTTATTATGAACCAACACTTTGTTATGCATTGTAAATGTACTCTTCATGGGACCATACATTTAATCAGTGTCATATAGTAGATTCAGACACTTTCTCTTAGGAAGGACTGAGTTCCAATGTACTATCTGAATGACAATGTGCAGATTTCTTTACTTCTCTAAGTATAAGATTCCTCAAATCCCGTAACCACTCTGAATCTGTTTTGTTTTTCAACTCTAATATGGAGTTAGTTCATATCCGTAATACTTTCATTATTTGAATGTTGTGAGCCTCCAGTGAGAAATTTTATATCAAGTGTTTTACAACCTTTAAACACTGTAAATGGCAGTTATCATTCCACTCATAAATACCTAGGAAAATAAATGTTCTCCATTTACTCAAACATTTATTTAAGGCAGTAAGATAAATTGCTCTTTGCTTTAGGGGAAGGGGTTTCACATTTGGAATCCCTTTATTCTTCCTTCTCTTCTCCCTCCTTTCCTATGATTTTATCTTTATAGGGAATTCCTGACGAAAAACTTCTACACCAGGAACTTCTTTCTTCATAGTCAGATTAGCCACCTGTTTTGTCATACATGATCATATGGAGTTGCCCAGGACACTGAGAAGTTGTGTACTAACTATTTCTTCCAATGCCTTGCCTACACACATGTGCACACAAACACATCAGGGTCACACAATTACTTTTATTTAGAGTCAGTACTTGAACTCTGACAGGCTACCTCTTGGGAGTTCCTCACGGTGGTAAAATCCCTAGCTTGACTCAGTCTGCTAATTCTTAACATCAATAGTATATGCTTTAGCCACACTGGAAAGGAGATCTATTGCTAAAATATTAATTGCTTTTCTTTCTATATATCACTCTGGGCTAAATCGGTGCATGTATTAAAGGGAACAAGCAAATATATTGTGCAAATATATTTGCTATAAAAGTTTAGTTTTATATCTGTGTATATAAAAGAGAAATGACACCTAAAGATACTTCAAATGACTTCAAATAGACCTTTATTCCCATTATCTTTGTTCCTTTTGGCTGAAGAAGAGAAAGGAAAAAAAAGACAAGAATAGACCTCAATAGGTTCAATTTCTGTTACTTATCATCAGTGAAATGCTATGAGATTTTATCTTTTAGTAATTTCAGATGGTATTTACATGTTTTCCTCCCACACTTGAACATGTGTTCACTGTAGATGACTTATTTCCAGATCTCTTCTGCATATTCCCCATCTCTCAACCTACTGCATTTTCTCTTGCAATTGGTGACCTGTTTTAGGCATAGTTTGACATTTACTTGTGTGGCTCTGAAGGAGCATATAATAATATTAAATGTGAAGGGAAGAAGAAAGGGAACAAGCATTTATTAAGCATTTACCCATGTGCCACACACTGTGCTAAGTGTTTTACGAATATTTTCTCACTTAATCATAATGATTTTTTTTAATGCAAGTGAATTCTCATAAAGCACATTAAGTGTTTCATTATAAAAGGCTAATGATCTACCAGACTTGAATCAAATGAATTTTGGCAAGTTGTTTTTATAGAACATAGGTGGCAAATTGTGTTTTGATAATATTTTATTCAATTTTCTTTAACAAAGTTGTAACAAGGGTGGATAAGTGATGCAGAGAGCACTGGCCCTGGAGTCAGGAGGACCTGAGTTCAAATCTGGACTCAGACACTTAGCACAAAAACTAGCCTATGACTTTCTTCAAGTCACTTAACACCAATTGCCCTGCAAAAAAAAACATCTAAAAAAGAAAGTCTTAACATTACCTAAGAAATGCATAATAAATGTTTTTTGAATAAATGGATGTATCAATGAAAAATGCATGGATAACATGGACTGAGTCAGCTTGCATTTTCTAGAAACATATCTTCTGATTTAATGTCAGCTAAAGTAGAATATAATGCACACTAGTATTATGCTTTGATGGTCTGTAAATGACCTTATTTTCTCCATTGATATGCCAGAAGAAGACGAATTCTAGCTGGCCATGTTAATGACATTTTGAATGAACCTTGCAATGGGCTGTATATCTGTAATGAAAGGACCAATTAATTTAATTTGATAGGCTAACTTCCAGGGACTGTTCACCAGATTATGACTGGCTTTGCACTGAGGAATTCATTGTATTTACTAAATTGGGGAAACATTCTGTATTGATGGAAGGATTGTTTACATAAATGAAGTCATAAATCCTGGAGATATCGAAATAAAACCATGGATATTATCGATTTTCCATCATACACTAAATACATTGTTTCTTCTCTAAAACATTTTTTTTGCCAGATGTAGTTGTGAGTTTTAAAATGGGCATTAATAAGCATTAGGAAAGAAGGAATCCTGCTAATTTGCCATGTTTACCTAGTCAACACAATCTTAAATATTTATCTTCTAAGCTTTGAAGCAAATATTTGAAAATAATTATCACAGGCAGGTAATTAATTATCTCAAATTTAAAAAAAAATAACATGGGATGGCAAAAATAAAGATCTAAAGTTATATCTCTGCCATGATAGGCAAGATATGGGCTAATTTTATATGTACTACATTGGACTTCTCATACCATGCATATTCCAAAGTTTACAATTCATATAATTTTCTGAAATTCACCAGCTTTCCCTTGTTTGGCATTTTTCTAGACCAATCAGTTTAGAAAGGGAAAAACAAAAACAAAAAAACAAAACAAAAAACATCAGATGGCTATTCTTTTTTATTTAGTGTTTTATGTTCTCAAGTAACATTTAAAATCATTTTTTACATTTGTTTTTAAGACTTTGAGTTCAAAATCTCTTTATTCTTATCTACTCCCTTTCCCTTTGAGAAGGGAAACAACCCAATATGTATCGCATATGTGCAGTCATGTAAAACACATTTGTAATAGTCATGTTGTGAAAGAAAACATAGATGAAAGAAAACTTAAGGAAAAAAAGAAAGTAAAAAAATAGAATCAACACCTTCAGTTCCTTCTCTGGGGATGGACAGGACCCCTTATCGGAGGTCCTTCAGAGTGGTCCTTGAGCCTTGCACTCCTGAAATAGCCAAGTCATTCACAACTGATTATCCTACAGTATTGCTGTTACTCTGCACAAAGTACATTTCACTTTGCATCATCCCATGCAAGTCCCTCCCAGTTCCCCTGAAAGAATTTTGCTCATTATTTCCTCTAGCAAAAGAGGAAATAATATTTCATAATCACATACACAAACTGCTCAGCCACTCTGCAACTGATTGGCATCGCCTTAACTGCCAACTCTCTACCTACAGACAAAACCTGCTATATAGGTCCTTTTGCTTTTTGTTTTTAATATTGTTTGGTATACAGACCCAGCATAGCACTGCTTGTTCAAAGGGACATGCATGGTTCCATAGCCCCCTGGGCATAGTTCCAAATTGCTTCACAGAATGATTGAATCAGTTCACAAGTCCACGAACAATATAGTAATGTCGTATTTTCCCCAACTTCCCTTCCAACATTTGTCATTTACCTTTTCTGTCCTATTAGTAAATAAAATAGGTATGAGGTAGTACCTCAGAATTATTTTAATTTGCATTTATCTCATCAATAGTGAGTTAGAGTTTTTTTTTTTTAATATGGCTATAGATAGCTTTGATTGCTTCATCTGAAAACTGAAAATTATATTTTGGTCCTTTATCAATTGGGGAATGGCTCCTATTTCTATAAATTTGACTCAGTTCTCTATATGTTTGAGAAATGAGGTCTTTATTAGATAAAGTTATTTAAAAGTTTATTTCACAGTTTCTATAGTTAACAGTATTTCCCTCCATCCTATTCCGCCCCCTTTGTTCTATTCTCTTTATTATTTCACCCATCCCTCCTCCAAAGGGTTTTGCTTCTGACTACTCCTTCCCCTACTCTGCCCTCTTTTCTCTCAACCCAACTTCTTTTATTTACTTCTTCTTCTACTTTCCTGCAGGGTTAGATAGATTACTATACTTAATAGAGTGTGCATGCTATTCCCTTTGAGCCAATTCTGAGGAGAGGAAGGTTTACTCACTGCCTGTCACCTTCCCCCTCTTCCCCTCCACAGTAAAAACTTTTTCTTGCCTCTTCTATATGAGATAATATACTCCATTCTACCTCTTGCTTTCCCGTTCTCCTAGTATATTCCTTCCTCAACCCTTAATTTTATTTTTTAGGTATCATCCCTTCATATTTAACTCACATCTGTCCTGTCTCTCTCTGTATACACACATATGCACATATATGTGTGAATATATGTATATATTATGTCTTTTTGTATATATGTGGTGTGTGTGTGTATTCCTAACTGCACTAATAATGAGAAAGGTCCCAAGGCCCTTTGAGTTAAAAATATCATCTTTCCATGTAGGAATGTAAACAGTTTAAGCTTATTAAATCCCTTATAATTTTCCTTTCCTGTTACCTTTTTGTAATTCTGTTGAGTCTTGAATTTCAAAGTTAAATTTTGTATTTAGCTCTGGTCTTTTCATCAAGAATGCTTGAGGGGCAGCTAGGTGGCGCAGTGAGTAGAGCACTGGCCCTAGAGTCAGAAGGACCTGAGTTCGGATCCGGCCTCAGACACTTAACGCACACACAAACAAAAAAACCTAGCCATGTGACCTTGGGCAATTTACTTAACCCCAATTGCTAAAAAAAAAAAGCTTAAAAGTCCTCTCTCTCATTGAATATTCTTTCCTTCCCTAGAAGAATTATATTTTATTTTGCTGGGTAGGTGATTCTTGTTTGTAATCCTTCCACATTTGTCCTCTGCAATATCATATTCAAAGCCCTTTGATCCTTTAATGTAGAAGCTGCTAAATTTTGTGCTGTCCTGTCTGTGGCTCCATGATAATGGAATTATTTCTTTCTGGCTGCTTGGAATATTTTCTTCTTGACTTCTGGAAATTGGCTATAATATTCCTGGGAGTTTTCATTTTGGGAACTCATTCAGCAGCTGATCAGTGAATTCTTTCAATTTATGTTTTACTCTATGGATCTAGAATTTTAGGGCAGCTTTCCTCTTTTTTTATGATGGCTTTAAGGAAGTCCAATAATTTTTAAATTATCCCTCCTGGAACTACTTTGTAGGTCAGTTCTTTTCCTAAAAAGGTATTTTACATTTTCTTCCATTTTTGTTCATTCTTTTAGTTTTGTTTTATGTTCTTAAGGAGATGATTGATAGCTTTTTCCATTTCTTTTCCTAAAATGGGGTTAAGCATTTTCTTTCCTCTTCTGATAATCTGGGCAATTTATATATTTGTAAATATTCATCTATTTCATTTAGATTGTCAGATTTATTGCCATACAATTGGGCAAAATAGTTCATAATTATTGTTTTAATTTCCTCTTCATTGGTGGTGAATTCACCCCTTTAATTTTTTTTTAATGCTTTATTAACTTCTGGTTTATATCATTCATTTCCCCCAGATTTTGAGTTACAATTTTCCCATTTTTCTCCCACCTACCACCTCAGAATAGCAGTCCCACAGGATATCCCCTCATTCAATCTGCTCTCTCCCATATCTTCACCCATACACCCTTTGAATTTTCCCTTAAGGCAAGGTGACTCTCTGTGCCACAATGCCTGCAAATCTGATCTCCCAATTCCATGCAAAATAGTATTAATAATAGTATTTTTATATCTTTGAAAGATTTAATTTTAAAATGTTGAATTCCAGATCCATTCCTTTGTCCCTTGTCACCCACTCCTGCTGAGAAGATAAGCAATTCAGTATATGTTGTACATGTATATCTATGCAAAACATTACCATAGTAGATATATTTTAAAAGACTGCTTATATTACCCTCCCACCCATCCCAACCTCCCCACCTGGTCCATTTCCTACTTTGATCGTGTCCCTCTTCAAAAATGGGTGTCTCAAACCTCCCATTCCCCCAGCATACCCTACCCTACATCATCCCCCCTCTCATTCCCCTCCCCACTACTCTCCTGCAGGGTGAGATATCCCATTAAGTATGTAATTCATTCTCTCCCTGAGTCAAATTCAATGAGAATAAGGTTTTTCCTTTTTGACTTCCTGTTGTTCCCTTCTCCTGCAACCACTTCTCCTTGCCTCTTCTACATGAGATAGTTTACCCCCTGTGCCTCCATATCTACTCACCACATTCCTCTCTCACCTCTTAACTTCACCCCTTAAGTATCATGCCTTCACACCAAATTTGACCTGTGCCCTCTATCCATGTATACCTGTAAACATGTATACACACATTCACACATGTATTCATATTTCCATATACCTGTCTTCAACCATTTTCATGCTGAGAAATGTTTCATTGGTTACAGTTATTGTTTTTCCATGTAGGAATGTAAATAGTTCAACTTTGTTAAGTTCATAGTGATTTCTTTTCCCTGTTTACCTTCTCCAGCATCTCTCTTTTTTTAAAAAGTAATTGGGTTTAAGTAACTTGCTCAAGGTTACATGGCTAGTCATTATTTATGTGTGGGTGCTCATTTTCTGAGGCCAGTTTCGATCCCTGGTCATCCCAACTCCAAGGCTGGTGCTCTTCCTCACTGCACCACCTAGCCACCCCATTCAATTTTTGCAATTCCAGCTGTGTGGCTAAATTTCAGGCTCTTAGTATGCAGTCATCCCCAAATGGTCAGGTTGCAGCACCAAGTGATATTCAGTTGAAATGCAGTTACTGCAAAAATTCCTTTTGTTCCAAACCTGAGATACTGGAATGGGAGAGATATAACAACAATGAAAGGTACAGTTGTTGCCCACATGGATTCAAGTGAATCCTTCCAGGAATTCTGTAGTACCTGAGGCTTATTATCTCCAGCATCTCTTGCTTCTTGTGTCTGAATGTCAACTTTTCTATTCAACTCTGGTTTTTTCCTCAGGAATGCTTGAAAGTCCTCTATTCCACAGAATGACCATATTTTCCCCGGAAACAAGATACTCAGTTTTGCTGGGTAGGTTCTTTTTGGTTTTAATCCCAGCTCCTTTGCCCTCTGCAATATCATATTCCATGCCCTTTGATCCCTCAGTGTAAAAGCTACCAGGTCCTGCACTATTCTGATTGTGTTTCCACAATATTGAAATTTTTTTTCTTCCTGGCTGCTTGAAGTATTTTCTCCTTGATCTGGGAATTCTGGAACCTGGCTATAATATTCCTAGGAGTTTTCTTTTTGGGATCTTTTTCAGGAGGTGATCTGTGGATTCTTTCAACCTCTATTTTGCCCTCTGAGTCTAAAACATCAGGGCAATTTTCCTTGAGAATTTCTTGAAGAATGATTTCTAGGTTCTTTCTTTGATCATGGCTTTCACGTAGTTCAAAAAATTTTAAATTATCTCCCCTGGATCGAATTTCTAGGTCAGTGGTTTTTCTTACAATTGCTTGGATCTGTTTAACAGCATCTTGATTTCTCATAAAGTTAGTAACTTCCATTTGCTCCAGTCTAATTCTGAAGCAATGACTTTCCTCAGTGAGCTTTTGAGATTCTTTATTCATCTGGCAAATTCGACTTTTTAAGGCATTCTTCTCCTCATTGCCTTTTTGAGCCTCTTTTGCCACTTGAGTTAGTCTCTTTTTTAAGGTGTTATTTTTCTCAGTCAGGCTGTTGACTATCATTTCATACTTTTCCTGCATCCTTCTCATGTCTCTTCCCATTTTTTCCTCCACTTCTTTATTTTGTTTTAAAAATCCTTCTTAAGGTCCTCTATGGCCTGTAACCCACTTGTGTTTTCATTTGGGGCTTTTGCTGCAGGATTTCTGAACTCACAGTCCTCCTCTTTTTACATATTTTGATCCTCTTTGCCCCCCAAATAGGAGTCTAATGTTGATTTTTTCTGTTCATTTTGTTTCCTTTGCCTAGGCATGTTGCCACTTAATTACTTGACTTTTGGGCTTGTTGCCACAGTAGGACTCTGCCACCAGACAGGAGAGCTTCTGTCCCAAATGTTGGGGTCTTCTCACCTTCCAGAGATATTAGTTGGGTACCCTCTCTTAGGCCGCCAAACACTCTGAGAAGCTGGTCACACACCCCAAGACCTACACCCCAGACCGCAATCCACATCCAAGAATGTTAAAGCAAGAACAATTACCCCCTGACTGCTCACCAGTTCCCCCTGCAGTCCACAGGCCAGGAGGTGAAGCTGCAACTTAATCTGCAAAATAGCTGCTGTGCCACCTCTTCTCATCAGCTTTTCTCCCCTAGAGGAAGAAGCTGACGCATTCCCAAATACTGGTCCCAAAGTCCATAGGGCACTGTCCTCTCACTTTGTCCTAGGCCTCTATGTGTTGGTAATTCTGGAATAGCCACAGCAGCTGGTGTTTTGGGTTCCCTCCAGCTGGCTGTTGGTCCAGCTGCCCTGGGACTAAAACCTCTGACTCATGTGGTCCTGGGTGTTGCTCCCAGAGCACTATGCTGGCCAGTCCCTTCCAGGCTGCCAGGCTGTCCTCAGCGGGAATTTAGCTTTTCTGTGTTGTTCTCTGGGTGCTGGAGCTCCATATGTTTTTTAGAGTCCCCCTTTTACATGATTTTGAAGTGGTGTGGGCTGGCATGCTGTGGAAGTGCTGTTTCTACTCCACTGTCTTGGCTCGGCCCACCCCTTTAATTTCTTTCATATTAATAATTTGGTTTTTTTTTTCCTTTTTATAAAAATCAAATTAATTGAGGCCATAGCCAAGATGCTGGAGTAAAAGGAGGGACTTGCTTCAGTTCTTCCCCACAGCCCTCCAAATACCTCTAAAAATTACTCTAAATAATTTCTAGAGCAGCAAAACCCACAAAATGAAAAAATGAAACAAATTTCCAGTCAAACACAACCTGGAATGTCAACACTAAAGGTCATTTTACTGGTCTGTGGAAAGGAACAAAGACCAATGCTAATTGTGCCAGCACAGACCAGACCCCAGCTAACTTGGTGCAGGCTTCAGCAGACTGAATCAATCGCAGCTGTGGTAGTTTCCAGACTTCTTAACCCACAAATGCCAAAAACAACTTAGAAGGTCAGTAGGAAAGGTCTGTTGGACCTGGTTGAGAAAGGAGTGTGGTCTGGCTCCAGCCCCAGGGCAGTGGTTGCAACAGTGGCAGTGGCTGCTACCAGAGCTCTCATCCCACAGATGGTGGGGAGATTAAGGAGCTGATCAGATGGGAATTGCAAGCATCTCATTTCTGGCAATGAGCCAGGATTCTCTTGCCTTTGCCTCTGCCTGGATGTGGGTTGCAGTTCTGTGTGGCTGTCCTGGTGCTTGCAAGGAGGAGTGCTTGCATGGTGAAGCTTGTGGTGTTGGGGCAGAGTGAATCCTCCTCACAATTCCAAGGCAGAAAAGAGTGCTTGTGGTCACTCACAGAACAATTCACAGCAAAGAAGAAGAGTAAACAACACTTCTTTGAACATACCACCTTGGAAGAACTGGAGATTTACAGGTCCCTAGCAGTATCTCTGAAAAGAGCTGCACAGAACCCCAGAAGATTGGGAGGGTATTTCCTCTACACTGGAAGCAGAGTCCTACTTTAACAAAGATCTAAATAGTCAAGTAATTGGCTTTGGAAAAATGAGCAAACAGCAAAAAAATTCAAACTATAGAATTTTACTTTGGTGACAAGGGATGTCAAAACATACAACCATAAGAAAACAACAAAGTCAAAACTCCTTCATGCAAAGCCTCCAAGGGAAAAAATAATTAATTGGTCTCAGGCTATGGAAGAACTCTAAAAGTATTTTGAAAATCAAGTAAGAAAAGTAAAGGAAAAAATGGGAAGAGAAATTGGAGTGATGGAATAACATCATAAAAAAATGAGTCAAGAATAACCTGAAAGAAACAATTCAAGGATTGTGGAAACACAATCATATAACACAGGATTTAGCAGCTTCTGCATTAAGGGATTGGGATATGATGTTCCAGAGGTCACAGGAGCTAGGATTAAATCAATAAAACTGATTGTAAAACTTCTGGGGGAAAATGGATATTCAATGAAATAGAGGACTTTCAAGCATTCTTGATGGAGAGACCATAGCTCAATAGAAAATTTGACTTTAAAATACAAAACTCAAGAAAAGGCAAAAAGGAAAAAAGAAATCATAAGGGACTAATTAAAGTTGAAGTGTTTACATCCTACATGGAAAAATGATTTGTAACTCATAGGATCTTTCTCAGTAGGGTAATTGGAGGGAATCTATATCTATATTTATATCTATCTATCCACATATACATATATGCACGCATGTAAAAATATTTATTTGTGTCTGTGGATATATATACACATACATATGTACATACATGTGTGTGTTAGACCTAGATATAGAGAGTGTGAATGCACACATGGTGAGTTGAATATGAAAGGATGGTATCTAAAAAAATAAAATTAAGGTTTGAGAGAGGAATGTGCTGGGAGAAGGAGAAAAGGAGATGTAGAATGGAATAAATCATATCACATAAATAAAGGCAAGAAAAAGTTTTACAATGAAGGGGAAGAGTGGAGAGGTGAGAGGGAATGAGTGAACCTTACTCTCACTGGACTTGGCTTAAGGAGGGTATAACATATACATTCAATTGAGTGTGTAAATCTATCTTAACCTGCAGTATATTAGAGAAGAAGGAGATGGGGGAGGGTGATAAACAGGATGGCAGATTGGGGAATAGGGTAAACAGAAGTAAGCACTTTTGATTTTCCTTTTTGGAGGAGGGAGGTAGGGCAATTGAAGTTAAGTGACTTGCCCAAGGTCATATGGCTAGTTTTGTGTTGTGTCTGAGGCCAAATTTGATTTTAGGTCCTCCTGACTCCAGGACCCTTGCTCTATTTACTACACCACCTACCCACCCCTGAAGTAAACACTTTAGAGGAGAAAATTCGAGAATAGAAGAAATTGGGGAGCAAGATAGCATGGAGTGAAATATAGTCTTTCACAATATGACTATTGTGGAAGTATTTTTCACAATATGACTATTATGGAAGTATTTTGCACTACTACACATGTATAACTGATATTGAGTTATTTGCCTTTTCAATGATGGTGAGTGGGGAGGGAGGAAGGGAGAGAACATGGAACTCAATGTTTTAAAAATGAATGTTAAAATTGTTTTTACATGCAATTGGGAAATAAGATATGAAGGCAATGTGGTATAGAAATCTATTTTGCCCTATAGGAAAATAGAATTGAAGGGGATGAGAGAAAGGTTGAAGTGATAGAAGGGAGGGCAGTTAGCAGAAGGGGTAATCAGAAAGTACTCTTTCTTGGGGTGGGACGGGGAAGGGAGAGATAGGGAGAAAATTTGGAACTCAATATTTTATGGAGGTGAAGTTTGAAAACTAAAGCTAAATTAATTAATAAAAAAGATTACGACTTCCTAAAGAAAAAAATATAGAACACTTTGTAAAAACAAAACAAAACACAACACAACACAACACAAAAAACCACAACAAATTAACCAAAAACTTATCTATGTATAAAAAACAGCTCTTAGTTTTATTTATTAGTTCAATAATTGTCTTAATATTTATTTTATTAATCTCTACTTTGATTTTCTTTCTTATTTGGTATTTATTTGGGGATTTTTAATTTGTTCTAGCTTTTTTACTCGGATGTCTAATTAATTAATCTCTTCTTCACTTTATTCAGATAAGCATTTAGAGATATGAAATTTCACTTAAGAACTTCTTTGACTGCATCCTATAAGCAATGGTATGTTGTCTCGTTATTTTCTTGGATGAAGTTATTGATGATTTCTGTGATATGTTTTAACCTATCATTCTTTAATATGATATTATTTAGTTTCCAATTAATTTTTAATATTTCTGCCTTTCTGCTTTGGATTGTGAAAATTTTTATGGTCTACTACATGATCGATTTTGTGTAGGTGTCATGCACTGCTGAGCAAAAAAAAAAAACAAAAAACAATAAGTATAATCCTTTTTATCTCCATTCAGTTTTCTCCAGAGGTCTACCATCTCTAACATTTATAAAATTCTATTCTCTCCTTAATTTCTTTCTTTTTTATTTTGTGGTTTTGTTTTTCTAGTTCTGAAAAGGGGAGTTTGAGGTCCCCCACTTGCATAGCTTTACTGTCTATTTCTTCCTCTCATTTTACTTATCCTCTGAGAATTTGGATACTAAACTTCTTGGTGCATATGTATTTAGTATTGATATTACTTCATTGTCTTGTAACTTTTAGCAGAATGTAGTTTCTATCCCTACCTTTTTTAATGAGATCTAATTTTGCTTTTGTTTTGTCTGAGATCAGAATTGCTACCCATGCTGGTTTTACTTTGGTAGAACATAATATTTTTGTTCCAGCCTTTTACCTTTATTCTATTGTATCTCTCTGCTTCGAATATGTTTCTTCTAAGCAACATATTCTAAGATTATGATTTCTGATACACTCTACTATCTGAATCCATTTTATGGGAGATTTAGTCTCATTCACATTCACACTTATAATTGCTAACTGTGTTTTCTCTCCATCTTATCTATCCCCTCCCCCCACTTATGTTTCTTTCTCTCTTTTATACATTTCCCTCCTTACTAGTGTTTTGCTTCTGGACAACACCTTCCTCAATCTGTTCTCCTTTCTATTAGCAACTCTCCCTTTTCCTTCCCCTTTCCCTTACTACTTCTTCCATGCCTTCTGTCCTCCCTTCTATATAACTCCTCCCTTTTCTTTCCCTTTTCTCCTTCTACTTCCTATAGGATAAGAGGGATTTCTATAGCCAACTGAGTCTATGTGATATTTCCCTTTGGAGCCAAATCAGTTGAGAGTTGGGCTGAGACAATGCTTGTCTCCCTCCCTCCCTTCCTTCTACTGTAATAAGTCTTTGCACTTCTTCATGTGATGTAATTTAGCCTTTCCTTCCTCCTCCTTTCCTCTCCTCCTAGTACTGTCCTTTTTTTTCACCCCTTAATTAATTTATATTTCTCATTGCTTCAAAGTCAACTCATACCTCCGACGTCTATGTATACCCCTTATAAATGTAATAAAGATACAGTTTTCTAGAGTTACATATATCATCTTCCTATGTAGAAATGTTGACAGTTTAAAACATGGTATTTTTTCCTTTCCTGTTTATCTTTTTATGCTTTGCTTGAGTTTATATTTGAAGATTAATCTTTTTCAGCACTGATTTTTCATCAGGAAAGTTTGGAAATCCCCTATTTCTTTGAATGTTCATCTCCTTTCCTGAAACATTATACCCAGTTTTGCTGGGTAGTTGATTCTTGGTTGTAATCTAAGCTCCTTTAACTTCCAAAATATTATGTTTCAAGCCTTCTAATTCTTCAATGTAGAAGCTGCTAGGTCTTGGGTAATCCTGACTGTGGTTCCAAGGTATTTAAATTGTTTCTTTCTGGCTGCCCACAGTATTTTCTCCTTGATCTGATAATTCTAAAATTTGGCTTATTCCTTAGAAATTTCATTTTGGTATTCCCCTCAGGACATGTTCAATGGATTCTTTCAGTGACTATTTTACCCTCTGCTTCTAGGATATCAGGACAGTTTTCCTTGATCTTCTTGAACAAAGCTGTCCAGATTCCTTTTTTTTTTGATCATGGCTTTCAGATAGATGAATAATCCTTAAATTATCTCTCCTCGATCTATTTTCCAGTTCAATTGGTTTTGCAATGTGGCATATTATATTTTCTTCTCTTTTTTTTTCATTTTTAAATTTTGTTTGCATGATTCTTTTTTTTTTAATTAAACACATGCTTTATTAACTTCTGGTTTACATCATTCATTTCCACCAGATTATGAGTTACATTTTTCCCCCATTTTTCCCTACCCACCACCCCAGAATAGCAGTCCCACTAGATATCCCCTCATCCAATCTGCTCTCTCCCATATCTTCTCCCATACCCCCTTCAACTTTGCCAATAGGGCAAGGTGAATCTCTGAGCCCCAATGCCTGGACATCTTATAAAACATTTAATTTGAAAACTTCAATTTTCAGATCCATTCCCTTCCTCCCTTGTCACCCGCTCCCTCTGAGAAGATAAGCAATTCAGTATGTGTTGTACATGTATATCTATGCAAAACATTGCCATAGTAGATATATTGTAAAAGACTGCTTATATTTCCCTCCCACCTCGTCCATCCCCTACTTTGATCTTATCCCTCTTTGATAGTGGCTACTTCCAACCTCCCCACACCCGAATGTCCTCCCCTACACCATACCCTCTCTCATCCCCCTTTCCCTAACTCAGGAGAGTGAGCATAAGATATTCCATTTAGTATGTATGTGATTCTCTCCTTGAGCCAACTTCAGTGAGAATATGCTTTTGCCTTCTTGCCTTCCTGTTGTTCCCCTCCCCTGCAACTACTTCCCCTTGCCTCTTCTACATGAGATAGTTTACCCTACCCTGTCTCTCTCCATCTCCTCTTGCCACTTTCTTCTCTCACCTCTTGACTTCATCCCTTCCTTGGGGCAGCTAGGTGGTGCAGGGAGCAGAGTGCTGGCCCTGGAGCCAGAAGGCCCCAAGCTCAGATCCGGCCCCAGACACCCAACACACAAACAACAGGCCAGCCTAGTGACCCCGGGCAAGTCACCCAACCCCAATTGCCCTCCAAAAAAAAAGAATCATCCCTTCCCATCAAATTCAACCTGTGCCCTCTATCCATGTATACCTGTGAACATATGCCATGTACCCTTCTTCAATTATTTTCATAATGAGAAAGGTTTCTTCAAACACAGTTATTGTTTTTCCATGTAGGACTGTAAATGGTCCGACTTTGATAAGTTCCTTTTGATTTCTTTTCCTTGATTACCTTCTCAAGCATCTCTTGCTTCTTGTGTCTGAATGTCAAATTTTCTATTCAACTCTGGTTTTTTCATCAAGAATGCTTGAAATTCCTCTATTCCACTGAATGACCATATTTTCCCCTGAAACTAGATATTCAGTTTTGCTGGGTAGGTGACCCTTGGGTTCATTCCCAGCTCTTTTGCCCTCTGGAATATCATATTCCATGCCCTTCTATCCCTCAATGTAGAAGCTGCCAGGTCCTGGGCTATTCTGATTGTGTTTCCACAATATTGAAATTGTTTCTTCCTGGCTGCTTGTAGTATTTTCTCGTTGATCTGGGAGTTCTGGAGCCTGGCTTTAATATTCCTAGGAGTTTTCTTTTTGGGATCTTTTTCAGGAGGAGATCGGTGGATTCTTTCAACCTCTATTTTGCCCTCTGGGTCTAAAACATCAGGGCAATTTTCCTTGAGAATTTCTTTAAGGATGATTTCTAGGTTCTTTCTTTGATCATGGTTTCAGCTAGGCCAGTGATTTTTATTTTTATTTTTTTTTAACAAATGCTTTATTAACTTCAGTTTTACATCATTCATTTCCATCAGATTTTGAGATACAATCATTTATCCCCATTATTCCCCAACCCAACCTCCCAGAATAGCAGTCCCACAAGATATCATTTCCTCCAATCTAGTCTCTCCCATACCATCTCCCATACCCGCTTCGACTTTTCCATTGGAGGAAGATGAATCTTGTGTCCCAATGCCTGCACATCTTATCTCCCTATTACAAGCAAAAGAGAATTAATAATTGTATTTGTATATATTTGAAACATTTAATGTTAGGACCTCGAATTTCACATCCATTTCCTTCCTCCCTTGTCACCCATTCCCTCTGGGGAGATAATTCAGTATATGTTGTACATGTCTAGCAATGCAAAACATTATCATAGTAGATATATTGTACAAGGCTGCTTATAATTCCCTCCCATTCATCCCACCCCCCACCTGGTCCATTCTCTACATGATCCTGTCCCTCTTCTATACTGGGTACTTCCAACCTCCCCTTCCCCCAAGGATGCCCTCCCATCCATCATCCCTCCTCTCATCCCCCTTCGCCCTATCCTGCTGCAGGTTGAGATATCCCATTTAGTATGTATGTTATTCTCTCCTGGAACCAAATTCAATGTGAATGTGGTTTTGCCTTTTTAGCCTTCCTATTCTCTCCCTCCCTTGCAACCATTTCCCCTTGCTTCTTCTACATAGGATAGTTTACCCTACACTGTCTCTCCCCATCTCCTCTTGCCACTTTCCTCTCTCACCTAGTAATTTCATCCCTTGATTATTCTCACTTCCCAACCAATTCAACCTATGCCCTCTATCCATATATAACTGTAACCATATACACACACATTCACATATGTATTCATATGACCACAAACCCTTCTTCCATTATTTTCATAGTGAGAAAGATATCGTCACTCACAGTTATTGTTTTTCCATATAGGAATGTAAATAGTTCAACTTTGTTAAGATCCTTTTGATTTCTTTTCCATGATTACCTTCTCAGGCATCTCTTCCTTCTTGTGTCTGGATGTCAAATTTTCTATTCAATTCTGTTTTTTTCCTCAAGAATCTTGAAAGTAGTCTATTCCACTGAATGACCACACTTTCCCCTGAAACAAAATACTCAGTTTTGCTGGGTAGGTGACCCTTGGGTTCATTCCCAGTTCTTTTGCCCTCTGGAATATCATATTCCATGCCCTTAAATCCCTCAGTGTAGAAGCCGCCAGGTCCTGGGCTATTCTGATTGTGTTTCCACAATATTGAAATTGTTTCTTCCTGGCTGCTTGTAGTATTTTCTCCTTGATCTGGGGATTCTGGAACCTGGCTATAATATTCCTGGGAGTTTTCTTTTTGGGATCTTGTTCAGGAGGTGATCAGTGGATTCTTTCAACTGCTATTTTGCCCTCTGGATCTAAAACATCAGGGCAATTTTCCTTGAGAATTTCTTGAAGGTTGATTTCTAAGTTCTTTCTTTGATCATGGCTTTCAGGTAGTCCAATAATTTTTAAATTGTCTCTCCTGGATCTATTTTCCAGGTCAGTGGTTTTTCCCATGAGACATTTCACATTGCCTTCTAATTTTTCGTTTGTTTGTATCTGCTTAACAGCATCTTGATTTCTCATAAAGTCAATAGCTTCCATTTGCTCCATTCTAACTCTAAAGAAATGAATCTCCTCAGTGAACTTTTGAGATTCTTTTTCCATCTGGCAAATTCGACTTTTTAAGGCATTCTTCTCCTCATTGCCCTTTTGGGCCTCCTTTGCCATTTGAGCTAGTCTATTTTTTAAGGTGTTGTTTTCCTCAGTCAGGCTGTTGACCCTCATTTCATACTTTTCCTGCATCCTTCTCATTTCTCTTTCCAATTTTCCTCCACTTCTCTTATTTGATTTTTAAAGTCCTTCTTAAGGTCCTCTATGGCCTGCAACCTGCTCATGTTTTCCCCTGGGGCTTTTGGAGCAGGACTTCTAACCTCACAGTCCTTTTCCCGCTCTATGCCCCCAAAATAGGAGTCTAGGGTTGCATTTTTCTGTTTCCTTTGCCTTGGCATGTTGCCACTTAATTGCTCGACTTTTGGGCTTGTTGCCACACTTTGGCTTTAAGGCCAGATAGAGGAATTTTCATCCCGAACGTGTGGGGGGCAACTTCTGTTTCTGGCAATCTGTAAACCCACCCACAACTTCCACCCTAGATCACAATCCAGATCCAGGGAGGTTAAAGCAAGAGCGATTACCCCCCAAGACTGATCACTGGATCTCCCTACAATTAATTCGCAGGCCAGGAGCTGGAGCTGCCTCTGAAAACTACAAAATGGCGTGTCTTCTCAGCTGCTTCTAGCCCCCAGGGGAGGGAGCCGACGCATTCCCCAAATGGTTCCAAAGTCCATAGGACACTAACCTCTTACTTTGTCCTAGGCATGTCTATATTGATAATTCTGGAGTCACCACAGCTGCTGGTGTTCTGGGGTTCTTCCAGCCAGCTTCTGGCCCTGCCGCCCTGGGGCTAAAACCTCTGCTCACAAGGACCTGGGCTATGCTCGGCTCCCTGTGCTCTGCTCACTGCGCGCTGCCAGCTCCCAGACTGCTGTACTGGTCCTTCCTGCAGGGCTGCTGGGCTGTCCTCAGCGGGAGTTTAGCTTCTCTGTGTCATTCTGTGGGTGCTGGGGCTCCAGAAGTAGTTCAGATTCCCCTTTTACATAGTTTGGGGGGAATCTGGGGGCAGAGTGGCTTGAACGAGCTGTTTCTACTCTGCCATCTTGGCTCCGCCCCCCCCCAATAATTTTTAAATTATCTCTCCTGGATCTATTTT
The DNA here is from genome assembly GCA_011680675.1 of Gymnobelideus leadbeateri. Classification (NCBI taxonomy): domain Eukaryota; kingdom Metazoa; phylum Chordata; class Mammalia; order Diprotodontia; family Petauridae; genus Gymnobelideus; species Gymnobelideus leadbeateri. The sequence goes on from WOXC01011586.1 coordinate 29,885, forward strand.
CCACGTCACTGGTTTTTCCCATGAGATACTTCACATTGCCTTCTATTCTTTCATTTGTTTGGTTCTGTTTAATAGTATCTTGATTTCTCATAAAGTCACTAGCTTCCGTTTGCTCCAGTCTAACTTTGAAGGAATGAAACTCCTCAGTGAGCTTTTGAGATTCTTTTTCCATCTGGCAAATTCGACTTTTTAAGGCATTCTTCTCCTCATTGCCTTTCTGAGCCTCTTTTGCCATTTGAGTTAGTCTATTTTTTAAGGTGTTATTTTCCTCAGTCAGGCTGTTGACTGTCATTTCATACTTTTCTTGCATCTTTTTCATTTCTCTTCCCAAATTTTCCCCCACTTCTCTTATCTGCTTCTTAAGGTCCTCTATGGCCTGCAGCCAGCTTGTATTTTCATTTGGGGCTTTTGGTGCAGGAGTTCTGACCTCACAGTCCTCCTCCATGCTTTGAGCCTCTTTGCCCCTAAAATAGGAGTCCAATGTTGAACTTTTCTGTTTATTTTGTTTCATTTGCCTAGGTATGTTGCCACTTAATTACTTGATTTCTGGGCTTGTTGCCTCAGTAGGGCTCTGCCACCAGACAGGGAAGCTTCAGTCCAAACGTGGGGTCTTCACAACTTCCACCAGTTGGGTGGCCTCTGTAAAGCCTCCAACCACTCTGGCAAATTCGATACCCACCCCAAAATCCCCCACCAGACCACAATTCAGATCTAGGCAGTTTAAAGAAGTGTGATTAACGCCTAGACTGATTGCTGGATTTCCCTACAGTTCGCAGACCAGGAGATAGAGCCACTACTGAAACTGCAAAATGGCTTCTGTGCAGCAGTTTCTTCAGCAGCTTTTACCCCCCAGGGGAGGAAGACACACATTCCCCAAATACTGGTCCCAAATCCATAGGGCACTACCCTCTCACTTTGTCCTAGGCATATCAGTGCTGATAATTCTGGAATTGCCACAATTGCTGGTGTTCTGGGGTCCCTCTAGCCGGCTGAAAGCCAGGCTGCCCTGGGGCTAAAACCTCAGACATGGCCTCGGCTCTCAGTGCTGAGCTGTCGCTTCCCAGCACGCTGTGCTGTCTGCTCTCAGAGCCCTGTTCTGCCTGCTCTCAGAGCCCTGCCCTGGCCTCTCCCTGCAGGGCTGCTGGGCTGTCCTCAGTGGGAGGTTAGCTTCTGTATGCTGTTCTGTGGGTGCAGTGGCTCCAGAAGTTGTTTGGAGTCCCCTTTCACATTGTTTGAAATTTGTGTGGGGCAGAGCACATTGGAAATGTTGTTTCTACTCCCTGCATGATTCTTGATATCTCATAGAGTTATTTGTTTCCACTTGCCCAATTCCAATTTTAAGGAATTTTTCCCCTTCAGTTAGATTTTATATCACCTTTTCCATTTGGTCAATTTTTCTTTCTAAGGATTCGTTTTCTGCAGCCAATTTGTGTTCTTCCTTTTCCAAGCTATTGATCTTCTTTTGTATACTTTTCATTTCTTTAACCAATTTTCTCTTATTTGATTTTTAAAATAATTCACAAGGGCAGAATCAAGATGGCAGAGTAGAAACAGTACTTCCATGCAGCTCCAACTTCCACATCCTCCAATTCATGTAAAAAAAAAATGACTCTAGACAATCTTTGGAGCTTCAGAACCTACAAAATGACAGAGAGAAGCTAAGCTCCTGCTGAAGACAGTCCATTAGGCTGAAAGGAAGGGGCCAGCACAGAGCTCTAGGAGCCAAGCCCAGGCCTTCGGTGGCCGACGTTTTAGCCTCAGGGCAGCCACAAAAAGTCATTAGCTGGAGGGACTAGGGATCACCAGCAGCTGTGGCAGCTTCCAGAATTATCAACACATAGATGCAAATGACAAAGTGAGAGGTCAATGCTATGTGGACTTTGGGGTCTGGTAGTTCATACAATGTTGACTTTGGGTCTGGTAGTTCAGTAGTGTGGTCAGGGATTTACCCCCTAGAGAGAGTAGCTGCTGAGGCTATGTAGCTGCTACCACATGGCAGCTTCAGCTCTTGGCTTGCAGATTGTAGGGGGACCAAGCAACCAGTCTGAGTGGTAAATGCTCTTCCTTTAATCTGCTTGGATCTGGATTGCAGTCTAAGGTGGAGGTCCTGGGGGGCATGACCAGCTTGCCAGTGTGTGTGGAGGCTCAGAGAGGGCACCCAACTAACAGCTCCAGCAGCTGTGAAAACTGCAGTGATTGGGACAAAGCTCCCCTGTCTGGTAGCAGAGACCTACTATGGCACAAAGCTCAAAAATACAGTAATAGAGTGGCAACATGAACAAAGAAAGAAAAGCAAACAGAACAATCCAACTTTACAGTCCTATTTTTGGGACAAAAAGGATCAAAGCATGGAAGAGGAGGAAGACAACAAGTTCAGAACTCCTGCACCAAAAGCTTCTGAGGAAAATATGAACTAGTTATAGGCCATAGAGGACCTTAAGAAGAATTTTGAAAAACAAATAAGAGAAGTGGAGGAAAAAATGGGAAGAGAAATGAGAATGATGCAAGAAAATTATGAAATGAGAGTCAACAAACTAAATGAAGAAAATAATGCCTTAAAAATAGACTAACTCAAATGGCAAAAGAGCTCAAAAAGCCAGTGAGGAGAAGAATTCCTTAAATAGCTAAATTTGCCAGATGGAAAAAGAATCTCAAAAGCTCACTGAAGAGAATAATTCCTTCAGAATTAGATTAGAGCTAATGGAAGCTAATGACTTTATGAGAAATCAAAATACTACTAAACAGATCCAAACAAATAAAAAAAAATAGAAGGCAATGTGAAATATCTAATTGGGAAAACCACTGACCTGGAAAAAAAATCTAGGAGAGATAATTTAAAAGTTACTGGAATACCTGAATGCCATGATCAAAGAAAGAACCTAGAAATCATCCTTCAAGAAATTCTCAAGGAAAATTGCCATGATGTTTTAGAACCAGAGGTCAAAATAGATGTTGAAAGAATTCACCAATCACCTCCTGAAAAAAATACCAAAAAGAAAACTCCTAGAAATATTACATACAGGTTATGGAATTCCCAGATAAAGGATAAAATATTACAAGCATCCAAGAAGAAACAATTTGAATATTGTAGAAACACAATCAGGATAACTCAGGATCTGGCAGCTTCTACACTAAGGGATTTTAGGGCTTGGAATGTGATATTCCAAAGGTCAAAGGAGCTGGGATTAAAACCAAGAATCACCTCCCCAGCAAAACTGAGTATCATGTTTCAGGGGAAAATATAGTCATTCAGTGGAATAGAGGACTTTCAAGCATCCTTTATAATAAAACCAGAGTTGATTAGAAAATTTGACATCTGGATACAAGAAGCAAGAGAAGCATGAGAAGGCAAGCAGGGAAAAGAAATCACAAGGAACTTATCAAAGTTGAACTATATAAACTCCTACATGGAAAAATAATAATTGTAACTTATGAAACTTTTCTCAGTGTGAGAATGGTTGAAGGAAATAGAAATATGTGTGTGTGTGTGTGTGTGTGTGTGTGTGTGTGTATAGGAGCTTATATGGGTGTAGGAATACATATGTGTGTATATATATATATATATATGTGTGTGTGTGTGTGTGTGTGTGTGTGTGTGTGTGTGTGTGTGTGTGTGTGTGTGTGTCTATAGGTATATATAGATAGAGGGACAGGACCAATTTAATAAGAAGGGATGATACTTAAAAGATGAATTTAAGAGGTGAGAGAGGAATATAATGAGAGGAGAAGATGGGGAGAGACAGAATTAGGTAAACTATCTCATATATAAGAGACAAGGGGAAATGGTTACAACAGAGGGGAAGAACATGAAGGCAAAAGGGAATGGTTCAACCTTATTCTCATTGAATTTGGCTTAGGGAAGGAATGACATACACACTAAAGAGGGTATCTCATCCTATAGGAGAGTAGGGGGGAAGGGAATGAGTGGGGCTATGATGGAAGGTAGGGCAGGCTGGGGCAGGGGGAGTTGAAAGTACCCAATTTTGAAAAGGGGGAGGATCAAAATAGAGAAGAGAAGTAGTGGGAGGTGGGATAAGATGGAGGGAAATATAATCAGTATTCTACAATATATCCCCTTTGCTGAGCTACACATGTACACCCTATACTGAATTGCTTATCTTCCCAGTAAGGGTGTATGGCAACCGAGTAAGGGAATGAATATGGAATTCACAGTTTTAAAATCAAACGTTTAAAACAATACACAAACACAAACACACTATTATTAATATTATTTTACATGTAACTGGGAAATAAGATATATAGGCCCTAGGGCATGGAGATCCACTGTACAATACTGGAAAATCACAGGGGGTATGGGGGAAGATATGGGAGAGGGCAGATTGGAGGAGGGGATATCCAGTGGGTTCACTATTTTGGGGTGGTAGGTAGGGGAAAAAACAGGGAGAAAATTCGTAACTTAAAATCTTGCAGAAATGAATGATTGTAAACTAGAAGTTAATAAAGCATTTGATAAAGTAAAATCAATAAATAAAATAAAATCCTTCATGAGCTCTTCCAAAAAGGCTTTTTGTACTTGAGACTAACTCATATTCCCCTTTGAGTTTTTGAACGTAGGTATATTGACTATGTTGTCCTCTTCTGAGTTTTTATTTTGATTATCTCTGTCCCCATAGAAAGAGTCTATTGTCACTGTTAGTTTTTGCTTCTCTGCTCATCTTGTTTCCCTATTTCCTGGATTTTGAATTTGTACGCTGCTTCCCAGGCACAGTGGAAATTGTCCCTAATGTCTTGTGCTTGTTTCCTGGGGTGTGGTCACTAGCTTTATGTCCTGGGGCCTCAGGTGTTGACAGCTAGGATCCCAGTGCTGGTATCTCACGTTCTGAGGCCAAGTGAGTTTTATGCATTTTCCTTGGGTTAAACTGAAGTGTGTACAAATCTAACCCCTCAGGTGGCCTGCCTGGGACTGTGCCAGAGCATGTGGTGGTTCTCTAAGCTGGAGTCTGCCACTTCCTCTGGCTATTCTAAGGCATATGATATATCCTGGTGTTGCTGTTTGCCTGATCCCCAATTCCAGGTCTCAGGATCTCCCTGTGATTTGCTGAGGTAGTACTTCAGCTTCCTAGGCTTCCTAGGCTTCCTAGGAAGCTTCCTCTCCTGGTATGAAAAAATGTATAAACCCTTTCATCTGAGACAGACAGATCTTGATTGACTCTGTTTCCCAGACCACTCCACACTGTCTTTCTACTAACTCTCCTGTTCCAGGATTTTTCATAGGGTGCTATTTTCTGCTTTTTTAGAGGTCAATATTGGAGGGTGCCAGTGATTTATTGCTGACTCCACCATCTTGGCTCCCAGAACACTACTTGACTTTTTAACTCTTTGTTTTAATAGGGCTCTGCTTCCAGGGTGGAGAGTGGACTGTCATAAGCTTCAGGGATTTTATGCAGTTGTTTTCAGAGATACTTCTAGGAATCTGTAAGTTTTCAGTTCTTTCAAGTTGGTATGATCTTCAGAGACGTGTTTACTCCTCTCCTGGTCTGTTCTTTGGTCAGTGAATGAATACAAGTTCTTTTTTCTTCCCTGGAACTCTGAGGAGTTTCACCCCTCTACTATGACTGCAGGTTCAGGTATGCTATTGTTCTTCCTTGCCCTGGAACTGCCACCCAGGACTGTCACCTGGATCTGTGTATAAATAAACAACAAAGTTCTTCCTCAGTGCTAGTAAAAAGTCTGCTGTAATATTCTTCTGATCAGTTGTTCATCTCCCTTATTATCTGTGAGCTGAGAGCTCTAGAAGTGGCCACCATCAATTCAGCTGCTAATTCAGTCACTTCCAATGCCTGCTCCCAATTTGTTGTGGCTGTCACTGTGCTGGTGCAGTCTGCACTTTACTGAGCTGGACTACACTCCAGTCTCACCCATATGCAACAGACCTTTCTTGCTAACCTAGGTTGTCTTTGGTGTTTGTTGCCTGAGAGGTCTGGGAATAACCACTGCTGCCAATTATTCAATCACTCTAAAGCTTTCTCCAGTTTTGCTGTGGCTGGGGCTGTGCTTGTATGGCCTGGACTGGACAGCTCTTCTCTTTCACCCTCGTGTAACAGACCTTCCTGCCTACCTTCCAAGTTGTCTTGTACTGGAAATTTGTTCCATTCCATCTTTTTGTGGGTTCTGACACTCTAGAATTTGTTTAGTGTCATTTAAAAAGATATTTTGGAGGGGTTTTCAGAAGAGCTCAGGAGAGTGCCTGCCTTTACGCTGCCATCTTGGCACCAACTCTGGCCATTCAGTTTTGTAAAACAACAACTTAGCGAGTCTTTTAATAAAGGGAGATTAAGTGTTTTTTCAAAAGAAGTAGAACTTATCCACTAATTAATAGTTGTGTAAAGTATTTAAGCAGTGTCTCTTTTGGAAGAGGCAACTATAGTATAATTGAAGTCAAAGCAGTTCTTAGCTGAAATTTTATATTTCTAAATGCTTGCCTAAATTAAATAGAGAAAGAGGAGATTAACGAATTGGACATGCCACTAAAAAGCTAGAAAAAGAACAAATTAAAAAGTCCCCAAATAAATACCAGAAGACTTTAAGTTAAGTTTGAGCACCATTCAAATTAATATTTTTGTCTTTGTATTCCTACCACTAAGCACACTGCTTTTCACATGAGCTTGGTGGAGGAAACCAGGTGGTCCAGTAAGTGTATGCCAGACTTAGAGTCAGAAAAATCTTAGGTTAAATTTGTTCTGATACTTTCTAACTGTGTGATCCTTGGGAGGTCCCTATTTCTATTAGCCTCAATTTGTGGAATATGGATAATAATAGTCTCTTTCTTCAAGGATTGTTATGAAGATAAAATGAGATAAAGTATATAAAGTAATTTACAACCTTTAAGCACTATGTAGATTATTATTATTATTAATTTATCATAACATTAGTACTAATAGTAAATTTACTCTTTAATCTCATCACCTGGCACCAGTTAGGTGGATAGAATACCAGGACTGCGGTTGGGAAGATTCATCTTTGTGAGTTCAACTCTGGTCTTAGACATTGTCCAAATGTGTGACCCTGGGCAAGTCAATTAACACTATTTGCCTCAGTTTCCTCATCTGTAAAATGAGGTGGAAATAGTAAACCATTTTATTATCACTACCAAAAAAAAAATCCCCAACGGTGTCATGGAGAACTGGACATGACTGAAATGACTAAACAATAAGAACAATCTCATCACTATGCTGCTTACTCTAGCCTTCACTGCCACCACCTTCCTCAGACTCCTCTCCTTTTAGATTAGAGGATTTCAGGTCAGATTATGAGTCTCCTCCAATGCTTTCCTTTATAGAGAGTAGTAATTGGACTTTTCTGTTCACTCTGTTTTGGCTCTTTTGCCTTGCCAGTTTTAACTCCATGGAACAAGACATAGCCTGGTGCCCTTCCCTTCCTAATTTCTTTTGTATGTTGTCTCCACCTCAGTATATAGTAAACTCCTTGAGGACAGTTCCTTATATTAATGATTATCCCCAGTACTTAGCAGCACTGGGAACATAGCAGGCACTTAATAACTATTCATTTGATTGAATTAGGAATAGTACTACATTTTAAAAGTATTTACTATGTTTCAGAACTTGTGTAAGAAAAAAAGGAATACATATGCTATACACACAAAAAAAGACCATACTTGATCTCAAAGGTCTTAACTTTCTAGTAGAGGAAAGACCACATGTAAAAGGTACCTGGAAAAAGGCATTGTGGAAGGAGAGGAGGGAATAAGCATTTTTTTACCACCTACTATATGTCATGAACCAGGATAAATAATTTACAAATATTTCATTTGATCCTCACAACAACCCTATAAGGAAAGATTTGTGGTTTTCCCCAAATTACAGTTGAGGAAACTGAGGGAAATAAACATTAAGTGATATGCACATAGCTAAAGAGTGTCTATGACTGTCTTTGAACTCATGTTTCCTGCCTCTACATCTAACCCTCTATCCACTGTGATACTCAGCTGCCTCTACTGGAGAGGAATTAGAAAGAGAAGACCTGGGAGTGGAATGTGAACTTTGTGGGAACCTCAGGAAATGTTGGCCTAGGCCAAATCCTCAACAATCAGAAGAAATGACGAAAAGGAGACATTTCCAAGGAGACATGGCTACTGGCAAGAAGGCAGAAAAATATAGTCTGGAGAACTGGAAGTGAAATGATCTTGGTTTATGTACCTGAGGAAGAGAACATATCTCCAGAATAAGTTGGTTGCATATGTGGCATCTACAAATACAAATGCATATACTATACTAGTATTCTAATATTTGTAGAATTGAATTGAATTAATAACATATAAAATGTAATTTTTTTAGAGGCTACTTAATTTCTTGAGTTCCAAGGGCTACAATTTCAGGTTGCTATCAAAATTAGGATTAAGAAAGATATAATATTCATTATATATCCTCATGGAACATTATAATTATTATAAACATATTATACAAAGGAGCTAAAATATATGTAGAACAATAAAGCTATATATTTATGTATATGTGTATATTAATAGGTATATCAGTGCCTATAGATTTTACATGTATCTCTGTATCTATATAGAAGGGGGATAGATATAAAGAAATACAATTTAAATAAGCCAGATGTAGGGATGCAGAATTTGCATGATATATAAATGAGGCACTTTTGTTTCAGTCATCATTAAAACTTTGCCTGCTTTCCAGTGTAATTATTGTTCCCCCCAAATTATCTCAACAATCATTTTAAACTTTGTGAAAGATTTTGGACTACAATATTTTTATGATAAGTCAGTTCATATTTCTTAGAAAGCCTTTAACCAAATGTTGCCCTGTGGAATCATCTTTGTTTGATAAATGTATAGATGGTCATTTTCTCTGTATACATGCAATCATTTTTATAGGGAAAATATTTCAGAATGGACCATAGGGATTGGAATGGTGACTGCACATCACATGGGAGTGGAGTGGCAAGGGGTTGAGTAGCAGGACTGATGCAAGTCAAGGGTCAGCCACAGATGGGATCAGACAAGTATGTTTCAGTATTATTTTTGGCTACTGGTTGAGCTGCAACTATTTGCATAGTGGACTCAGACAGAGATTGTAACAGAGTGGTAAATAAGAAGTTAGGTCATCAAGTGTAAAATATGAGGATTGGCCTGGATGATCTCTGAAAGTCCTTTTCATCTCTAAAGCTCTGTCATTCTGTGAGCATAAGATAAGTAAGCAGGATAGGCTTAACTGGCTAGAAAGGTTGGCACCAGGGTCAGAGGTAAGCATTATGGATAACTTTGACGAAAGCTAGTTGCTCTGAACAGGAACTAAAGCAAGTGAAGTCTTTTTCATCTGGAGGCTGCTCAGGTTTACCAAGTTGACTCTGCCATCCCCACAACCCACTCACCCTAGGCCTTTCTTCTTTTTAAAGGGACAAAAGGCTGTTGGAACAATATACAATTTACCAGTATTGGAAATCTTACCATCATCCAACCATTTCCTGAATCCCTGTGTGAGGATAATGTGATCAACATTATAAAGTTTTGGGGTATCTCCTGAATAGGGTCAAATCTCTGGGAATTTTAGGCCCTTCAGATCTTTCATTTGGTGCATTCATTTTGGGGATGTCATGGTTTTCTGGGGCTGGGATTAGCATCCTGTATGTGTTGCCTGGACAGTTGATATTTTAGGTTTTACATTATTCTTTCTCGTTTGGATGTTTGAGAGAATAGCTAAGCACTTTATTTGTTTGGCCACTTATTCTTCAAAAATAACAAACTGTCTTTCCTAAACAACCACAGGGATTTTGTTTCTACAAATAAATCTCTCTTGTGTGATATTGTGTTAACAATCTTTATTGTCAGTATGTTTCTTCTAATGTTGGAATAGAAAGATGTTTCATGTGTATTCAAAGCAAGGCTCATGGGGAAAAAATGGAGGCCAGAAATTATTAGAAAAAGGGTTCCAAAAATCCACACACTTAAAAGTACATCTTAGCAAAGGGGGAGGAGAGAGAGAATTATCATCTCTTGTAATGAAAATCCAGGCTCACAGTGAGAGAAGGCTCTATGCTAGTATCTTTCTTAACCACCAACTGAGGTTTAAAAGAACTTCTTTTTTAAACTATAACCTTGGTAGAAAAGCATTTCTCCTCTGAAATCCTCTGTAATCTGCCTGAATAGTAAGTGAATCATCACCTGATACACTCAGCCATTCACAGTACAAGAATTTGTAAAAGTGTGAGGAACTAGGGATACAAATAAATTTAGATAGGCAAATGAGATCTATATTTGGAAATACATTTTCCTTCATATTGGATCCTCTCTCTATAGTTTCTTTATTTCTTCATCCTAGGATTTCCTCCTACCTCAACAGCATGGAAATTATTTTCTTTTTATTTTTGTCAGCCTGGCAAAATCAGAGAATTGACCATTCACTTCCCAGAACACTGAGGAATTAGCTCATTTACCTCCAGCCCTGGTATTTCTAGGTATCTTTCTTAGATTTTGTAGAATGATAACTCTAAGTAAATTTTCCACCAAACTGTTATTATTAAAAACTACTTGATTCTTTCAATTAAAACACATTTCATTCAAAAAATCTTTTATAAGCACTTACTATTTGCTAGACACTACAGTAGGCAAAAGTGATATAAAGAGAAGCATCAAAATGCCCCTGAAATCAAGGAATTTACATTCCACTGGGAGTGGAATATACAGGTTATGGCATGTAAATTACTAGGTAGAGAGTAAAGTTGGCTAAGTATAAACCAGACAAAATGCTCCAGGAATATTTGAGGAGATAGAAGATAAGAACAACTGGAAGAATCAGGGAAGGGTACAGAAAGGAGGTAGCATATGTACAGAGCTTTAAGGGAAGATTGTACTCTGGATGATAAAATGAGAAGGATGTTCATTCCAGGTACATTCATGGCCCAGATGGATGGGGAAGGGAGACATTTGTGGCATATATAAGGAAATGGGATACTGGGTATCAGCAATGCAGACTGTAACCCATTCATGCCTATCTATCCTTTGTGACACCAGTACATGATAGCCCATTATTTTACCACACAGTTGTCAATTTACTGTGCTGTAGGCCTTCCGTATTCATTCTTGAAACAGTAATAACAGCAGTTGAACCCAATTGTCATACACCATTGATAGCTCACATTTAATTCACATTTAATACACTATTGTCTCTCTCTCTCTCTCTCTCTCTCTCTCTCTCTCTCTCTCTCTCTCTCCTTTCCTTTCCTTTCCTCTTTCCCTCTCTGTCTCCCTTTTCTTTCCCCTCCCCCCATTTCTCTGGTTATCTTTACTTATTATCTGTCATATACTAGCAACCATTATAGAACTCTCTAGAACAATCTGGGTTTAATTTATTTTCTTTCTTCAGAGACTGTATTCTTATAATTGGAGATTATGTCTTATTGTCATAAACAACACAATTACTAATATATTGGCTTTTGAAAGATTGTCTTTTTCTTTGTTTATGTAGTATTTTATTTTTCACCAGTTACATGTCAAGAATATGTTTTTGTTTCCTCTTTGGGTACAGGTGCGACTTGATAATGAAGGGATGATACATAAAAAATAAAATTAAGGGATAGGAGAGAAAAACTGGCAGAAAGAGGAGAGAGAGAATGGGGTAAATTTTCTTACATAATGGAAGCAAGAAAAAAGTTTTTGTTTATTTATTTTTTAAAATTTTCCAATTACTTTAAAAATAATTTTGACATTCATTTTTAAAACTTTAAGTTCCAAATTCTCTCCCTTCCTACCACCCCACCCCCATCCCTCATTGAGAAGGTAAGCAGTGTGATATAGCTAATACATATGTAATCATACAAAACATATCCGTGATAGTCATGCTTCTTTGTTGCTGTTTGCAATATTTTTTTCTTATTTATTTTCTTCTTCCAGTATGCTGGAATTTGGTTACAATCTTCCTGGGAGTTTTCATTTTGAGATCTCTTTCAGGAAGTGATCAATGGATTTTTTTCAATTTCTATTTTACCATCTGAATTTTGAATCTCAGTATAGTGTTCCTTGATAATTTTTTTTGTTTTTCTTTAATTAAATTTTATGTTTATTTTTATTTTGCTTCATTTCCACAAGATTTCGAGTTATAAATTTTCTCCCCATCTTACCCCTATCCACCACCCCAAAACAGTGATCCCACTCAATACCTCCTCCCCCAATCTGCTTTCTCTTTTATCCTCCCCATCCCCACCCCAACCTTCCAGTTGCTCAAGGTGTATCTCCATACCCCAGTGCCTGTATATCCTATTTCCCAGTTGCAAATGAAAATGATAATAATAATAATAATAATAATAATTTTAAACATTTGATTTTATAACTTTGAATTCCAGATTCTTTCCCTTCTTCCCTCTTCACCCACATTTACTGGGAAGATAAGCACTTCAATATAGATGGTACATGCGTAGTTATGCAAAATATTTTCATAGTGGATATGTTGTAAAAGACTGACTATATTTCGCTCCATCCTATCCCACCCCCTACTTGTTCTGTTCTTACTTTAACCCTGTCCCTTTTTATTTATTTATTTTTATTTTATTTTATTTTTATTTTTTTGCTTTCTGGAAGGCAATTGGGGCTAAGGGACTTGCCCAAGGTCACAGGCCTAGGTTTTGTGTTAAATTTCTGATACTGGATTTGAATTCAGGTCCTCCTGACACCAAGACCGGTGCTCTATTCACTGTGCCACCTAGCCACCCACCGCTTTTTTTTGGTTTTGTTTTGTTTTTCTTTGGAGGGCAATTTTGTGGTTCAGTGACTTGCCTAAGGTCACAATGCTAGTTTTTGTGTGTGTGTGTGTGTGTGTGTGTGTGTTTAGTGTCTGAGGCTGGATTTGAACCCAGGTCCTCCTGAGTCCAGGGCTGGTGCTCTATTCACTGTGCCACCTAGCTGCCCCAACCCTGTCCCTTTTCAAAAGTGTGTGTTTCCAACTTCCCTACCCCTCAATCTGCCCTCCCCTCCATCATCCTCCCTCTCATCCACTTCCCTCCTACTCTCCTGGAGGGCAAGATACCCAATTTAGTGTGTATGTCATTGCCTCCCGAAGTCAAATTCAATTAGAGTAACTTTGACCCATCCCCTTTTCTCTTCTTGTTCTTCCCCTCCATTGTAACAGTTTTCCCTTGCCTAGGCTATATGAGATAGTTTAAGGCATTGTGTCTTTCCAGATCTCCTCTCATTATATTCCTCTCTCACTTCTCAATTTCACCTTTTAAATACAATCCCTTCCTATTCAATTGATCCTGTGCCCTCTGTCTATGTATACCTGTACACATATATACACACACTCACATATGTAGTCATACGCACATATACCCTCCTATATAGACATATATGTATATGTATATATATATATATACATATATATATACATACATTTATATTCCCTTCCCTTAGTATTCCATACTAAGAAAAATTTCATAAGTTACAATTATTGCTTTTCCATGTAGGAATGTAAATAGTTCAACTTTGATAAGTTCCTTATAACTAATTTTCCCTCTTTACCTTCTTATGCTTTTCTTGCTTCTTAAATTTGAATGTCCAATTTTCTATTCAACTCTTTTTTTCCATCAGGAATGCTTGAGAGTTTTCTATTTCATTGAATGACCAAAATTTCCCCTAAAATATGATATTCAGTTTTGCTGAGTAGGTGATTCTTGGTTTTAATCCTAGCTCCTTTGACCTTTGGAATGTCATATTCCAAGCCCTTTGATCAATTAATATAGAAGGTGCTAGATCCTGTGTTGTCCTAATTGTATCTCCACAATATTCAAATTGTTTCTTCTTGGCTGCTTGTACTATGTTCTCCTTGATCTGGGAACTCTGGAACCTGACTGTAATATTCCTAGGGGTTTTCTTTTTGGGATCTTTTTCAAGAAGCAATCATTGAATTCTTTCAATTTCTATTTTTCCCTCTGGTTCTAAAATATCAGGGCAATTTTCTTTGAAAAATTTTAAGGATAATTTCTAGGTTCTTTTTTTATCATGGCTTCCAGGTAGGCCAATAATTTTTAAATTATCTCTTCTGGATTTATTTTCCAAGTCAGTTGTCTTTCCAATGAGTTATTTCACATTGCCTTCCATTTTTTCCTTTGTTTGATCTGTCCAATAGTATCTTGATTTCTCATAAAGTCTCTAGATTACATTTGCTCCAATCTAATTCTGAGCTTTTGAGATTCTTTTTTCCATCAGCCAAATTCAACTTTTTTAGGGCATTCTTCTCCACATTGGCTTTTTGGGCCTCTTTTGCCATTTGAGTTAATCTATTTTAAGGTGTTATTTTCTTCAGTCAAGTTGTTGACTCTCTTTTCATGATTTTATTGCATCATTCTCATTTCTCTTCTCAATTTTTCCTCTATTTCTCTTACTTGATTTTCAAAATCCTTCTTGAGCTCCTCCATAGCCTGTAAGCAGTTCACATGTTTCTTGGAAGCTTTTGGTGCAGGAGTTATTAATTCATTTTCTTCCTCCCAATCCATGCTTTGACCCATTATGTCCCCCCCCCCAAAAGGAATCTAAAGTTGGATTGCTGTGTTTGCTTTGCTTCTTTTGCTTACTCATGTTGTCACTCAATTACTTGACTTTTGAGCTCTCTGCCACAGTAGAAATCTGCTTCCAGAGGGAAGACTTTTGTCCCAAATCTCTTGGATTTTCAGAGCTCCTGGAGTTATTAGGTGGGTGCCATCTCTGTAGCCCTGACAAACTCTGGATCACTGGTCACACACCTCAGGACCATCCCCAAGACTGCATTTCAGATCCAAGCAGGTTAATGCAAGAGCAGTCACCCTCTTAATATTCATTTGCCCCCACTATGATTTGGAGTCCAAGAGCTCTGAAACACCAACATAGAGGTGGCTGCAGGGCCTCCACAATTTCACTATTTCTGGCTCTGGGGCCAGAGGCCAGACCAGCGCTTCTGTCCTCCCCAGTTCCAACAGAATTCCACAGTGACCTCTCATTTTTTCTTTGGCATTTATGAGTTGATAATTCTGGAAACTTCCACTGCTTCTGGTGATCCACTATCCCAAAGTCCCCTCCAGGCACTCCTAGTAGGGGGCCACCCTGGGGCTAAAACATACGGAGCATGTGGGGCTGGGGTAGGCTCCCAATGGGCTGCAGTGAACTGTTCCTGTACACCTGCCATGTTGCCTTCAGCCAGAGGTTTCTTTCTCTCTGTCATGTTGTAGGTTCTGTAGCACTAAATTTTGTTTAGAGTCATATTTTATAGGTATTTGAGGTGGTTATTTCCTGCTTCTATGTGACCATCTTGGCTCTACCCCCTCCTTGATAATTTCTTGAAAGATGATATCTATGCTCTTTCTTTGATCATGGCATTCAGGTAATCTAGTAATTTTTAACTTATTGCTCCTGGATATATTTTCCAAATCAATAGTTTTTCCAATGAGATATTTCATATTGTCTTCCATTTTTTTCATTCTTTTGGTTTTGTATTATTGTTACTTGATTACTTACACAGTCAATCATTTCCACTTATACCATTCCAATTTTTAAGGCATTATTTTCTTAAGTAAGCCTTTGGACCACTTTTTCCATTTGTCCAATTATACTTTATTTTTTTTTCAAATGCTTTGTTAACTTCTGATTTACATCATTTATTTCCACCAGATTTTCAGTTAACAATTTTCTCCCCATTGTTCCCTACCCACTGCCCCAAAATAGGAGTCCCACAGGATATCCCCTTCTCCAGTCTTCTCTCTCCCATATTTTCTCCTTTTCCAGTACAGCATGGTGGATCTCTATGCCCCAGTGGCTGAATATCTTATTTCCCAATTACGTGTACAATAGTATTAATAATAGTGTGTGTGTGTGTGTGTGTGTGTGTATTAACATTTGATTTTAAGATTTTGAATTCCAGATTCATTCCCTTCCTCCCTTGTCACCCTCCCTTACTGGGAAGATAAGTAATTCAATATAGGTTGTATATGTGTAGCTAATGCAAAACATTACCATAGAGTATATATATTGTAAAAGACTGACTATATTTTCCTCCCTCCTATCCCACGTCCCACTAGGTCTCTTCTCTAATTTGATCCTGTCCCTTTTCAAAAGTGGGTACTTCCAACTTCCCTCCCCCTCAGCCTGCCTGCCTTCTATCATACCCCATCTCATCCCCTTCCCCCCTACTCTCTTGTAGAGAGAGATACACTATTTAGTGTGCATGTCATTGCCTCCCTAAGCCAAATTCAATGAGGTTGACCCTTTCCCTTTTGCCTTCCTGTTATTCCCCTCCCTTGTAACCATTTTCCCTTGCCTCTTCTACATGAGGTAGTTTACCCCATTCTGTCTCTCTCCATCTCCTTTCATTATATTCTTCTCTCACCTCTTAATTTCACCTTTTAGGTATACTCACTTCCTATTAAATTGGTCCTGTGCCCTCTATCTATGTATACCTGTAAACATACACACACACACACACACACACACACACACACACATACATTCACATATATATTCATATGCTCATATACCCTCTGATATAGACATATATATATGTATTTATATAATTCTATACCCTTCTATTATATTCACCCTGAGAAAAGTTTCATCAGTTACAAGTATCATTTTTCCATGTAGGAATTATAGTTCAACTTTGATAAGTAACTTATGATTTCTTTTCCCTGTTTACCTTCTCATGATTCTCTTTCTTCTTGTATCTGAATGTCCGATTTTCTATTCAACTCTGGTTTTTTCATCAAGAATGCTTGAAAGTCCTCTATTCCACTGAATGACCATATTTTCCCCTGAAAAATGATACTCAGTTTTGCTGGGTAGGTGATTCTTGGTTTTCATCCCAGCTCCTTTGCCCTCTGGAATATCATATTCCAAGCCCTTAGATCCCTCAGTGTAGAAGCTGCCAGATCTTGAGTTATCCTAATTGTATTTCTACAATGTTTAAATTATTTCTTCCTGGCTGCTTCTAATATTATCTCCTTGATATGTGAACTCTGTAACCTGTAATATTTGTAGGAGTTTTCTTTTTGGGATCTTTTTCAGGAGGTGATCCATGGATTCTTTCAACCTCTATTTTGCCCTCTGGTTCTAAAACATCAGTGCAGTTTTGCTTGAGAATTTCTTTAAGTATAATTTATAGGTTCTTTCTTTGATCATGGCTTTCAGATAGTCCAATAATTTTTACATTATCTCTCATAGATCTATTTTCCAGGTCAGTGGTGATCCCAATGAGATATTTCACATTGTTTTCTATTCTTTCATTTGTTTGGACCTGTTTAACAGCATCTTGATTTTTTATAAAGTCACTAGCTTCCATTTGCTCCAGTCTAATTGTGAGGGAATTATTATCCTCAGTGAAATTTTGAGATTATTTTTCCATCTGGAAAATTCAGCTTTTTAAGGCATTCTTCTCCTCATTGCCTTTTTGAGCCTCTTTTGTCATTCGAATTAGTCACTTTTTTAATCTGTTATTTTCCTCAGTCAGGCTGTTGAATCTCATTGCATAATTTTCTTGCATCATTCTCATTTCTCTTCCCAATTTTTCCTCCACTTCTCTTATTTGCTTCTTGAGGTCCTCTATGGCCTGTAACCTGCTCACATTTTTCTTGGAAGCTTTTGGTGCCAGAGTTCTGACTTTACTTTCTTCCTTCTATTCCATGCTTTGATCCTTTTTGTCCCCAAAATAGGAGTCTAATGTTGGATTCTTCTGTTTGCTTTGCTTCTTTTGCTTGGTCATGTTGCCACTCAGTCACTTGACCCCTGGGCTTTTATCCACAGTAGGACTCTGCCATCAGACAGGGGAGTTTAGTTCCAAACGCTGGGGTTTTCTCAGCTTTCAGAACTATTAGTTGTTTGCCCTCTCTGAAGCCTCCACTCACTCTGGCAAGCTAGTCATATGCCCCAGGACCTCCACCCTAGACCATAATCTAGATACAAGAAGGCTGAACCAAGAGAGATTACCCCTCATACTGGTAATTTGGTCCCCCTACAGTCTG
The DNA here is from genome assembly GCA_011680675.1 of Gymnobelideus leadbeateri. Lineage (NCBI taxonomy): Eukaryota > Metazoa > Chordata > Mammalia > Diprotodontia > Petauridae > Gymnobelideus > Gymnobelideus leadbeateri. Next base: position 47,855 of record WOXC01011586.1, read on the forward strand.
CAAGGTAGGAGCTGAAGCTTTCATGTGGCTCCTGCAGTGGCTCCTCAGTGGCTTCTCTCCCGGGGGAACAGTCTCACACAGTCCCAATTACTGGATCCCAAAGTCCATACTGCACTGACCTCTTACTTTGACCTTAGCATTTATGTGTTGATAATTATGGACCACCCCAGCTGCTGGTGCTCTGGAGTCCTTCCAGCTGATGTTGGGACAGGCCCACCCTGGGGCTAAACCCTTTTACTCTCCCTGGGCTGGGCAAGGCTCCCAGAGTGCTTAGCTGGTCAATTCATGCTGGCCTGCAGGGCTATCCTCAAGGGGAGTTTAGCTTCTCTGTGTCTTTTTTGGGGGGTTCTGTAGCTACAAAGTTTGTTCAGAGTCACCTTTTACATGAATTGGAAGAGGTGAGAGTGGAGCCAAGTGGAAGTCCTGTTTCTACTCCACCATCTTCACTCTGCTCCCCCCCATTCTACTTTTTAAGGAAATATTCTCCTCATTGGATTTTGGGCATCCTTTGCCATTTGGTCTAGTCTGTATTTTAAGGTGTTATTTTCTTCAGTATTTTTAGCAGGCTATTGACTCTTCTTTTTTCATTTTTTTATATCAATCTCATTTCTCTTCCCAATTTTTCCTCTACTTCTCTTACTTGATTTTCAAAATCTTGTTTAAGCTGTTCCATGGTATGAGACCAATTCATATTTTTCTTGGATGTAGGGGCTTTGATTTTGTTGTTTTCTTCTGGTTTTATGTTTTGATCTTCCTTGTTACCATATTAATGTTCTATAGTAAGAGTTTGTTTTTTTTTCTCTTGTTTGATGATTTTCTTAAGCTTATTAGTTGATTTTTAACTGTTTGTTAGAGTAGGGTTCTGCTTCTAGGGTGGAGGGCAAACTGCCCCAAGTTTCAGGGTGTTGTGCAGCCATTTTCAGAAATGCTTCTAGGGCTCTGTAAATTTACAGTTCCTTCAAAAGGGTATGATCTAAGGAGAGATGTTTGCTCCCCTTCTGGTCTGTGTCTGTGACTGAAGACAAGCACTCTTCTTCCCTGGAACTGTGAGAAAGATCCCCCATCCTCTGTGGTTAAAAGTTGTGCTGTGCTCCTGACCCATTTCACCCTGGACTGCCATCCTGTACTGTGACCTGGATCCAAGTACTGGCAATTCAGTAGAGTGTTATCTCACAGCTAGCAAAACATCATTTGATCTTCTGTGGGCTAAGAACTCTGTAGGCAACTGTTGCTATAACATAGCAGCTGTTGTTGCTGAGTCAGTCATTATCCTTGTTTCCTGGACCTGGGTCAGTGCTGGTGTGGCCTGTGCTGGACTGTACTCTTCTCTCATTCTGGTGCAACAGAACTTTTTTGCCAACCTTCCAAGTTGTCTTAGACTGGGAATTTATTTCACTCTATCTTTTTGTGGGTTCTGCACTCTTGATTTTGTTTAGAGTAATTTTTAAAGGTATTTGGAGAATTTGGGAGAGAGCTCAGGTAAGTCCTTGCCTTTACTTCCCAATCTTGTTTCTGCCCAAAAAAAATTTTAGCATTCATTTTACATGATTTTGAGTCAATCCCTCCCTCCCCTTTTCTGGAAAGACAGTTTCATATAGTTTAAACATGTGTAGTCACAGTTGTGAAAGAAAAATAGATCAAATGAATACAGTATGATGAAGAATACAGTAAATCAAAATATATGCTTAGATCTGCATTTAGATTTCCTCAGTTCTTTATTAAGATATGAAAAACATTTTCCTTTACAAGTCCTTTACACTTGTTTTGAATAATTGAGAAGGACTGAGTCATTCACAACTCATTATTATTGATATTGTATACAATGTTTTCTTGGTTCTGCTCATTTTAGTTTGCTTCAGTTACCACAAGTCTTTCCAGGCTTTTCTGAAATCTTTTTCTTAAAAGAAAATTATTTCTTATCACACAATATAGGATTCTATTACATTCATATACCACAGTTGGTTTAATCATTCCCCAATTGATGAGCATCCCCTCAGATTCCAAAGTTTGACATCAAAAGAGGTGCTTTTATAAATATCTTTGTACATGTAGAACCTTTTCATTTTTTTATGATCTCTTTGGGATATAGACCTATTAGTGTTATTGTTGGATTAAAGGGTGTATCCTGTTTGGTTGCCCTTTGGGCATAATTCCAAATTGCTCTCCAGTATGGTTAGAACAGTTTACCACCAACAATGAATATATCCCAATTTCTCCATATCTTTTCTAGCATTTATCATTTTCCTTTTCTCTAATATTAGCCAATCTGATATAACTCTGAGTTGTTATAATTTTCATTTCTCTAATTTAAAGTGATTTAAATCAATTCCTCATATGCCTACAGACAGCTTTCATTTCTTCACCAGAAAACTACTTGTTCATACCCTTTAACAACTTATTAATTGGAGAATGGCTTGAATTTTTGTAAATTTGACTCAATTCTCTAGACTTTTGAGAAATAATGCCTTTATCAGAGACATTTGCAGTTAAGATTGTTTCCTATCTCTCTGCTTTCTTTCTATTCTTAGTTGCATTGATTTTGTTTGTATAAGAACTTTTAAATTTAATATAATCAAAACTATCTATTTTACATTTTGTAATGCTATCTCTTTTCAGTCATACATTTTTCTGTTTAAATCATGCCAAAGCTCTGTCATCTGTAAATTTTCTAATATCCTATTTCCCTCTTTTGTTTCTTTTTTGGTTTGATTTATCCAATTTTAAGAGGGACAGCAGAATTACCTCACTTCTGTTGTTTGTTGCTAATTCTTCCTGTAACTCACTTATCTTTTCCATTAAAAATTGAGTGCTGTCCAACTTGCTATGTAATTAGGTCTATTTTTGCTTTTACTTTTTCTGAGATCAGGATTATTGCCTTTGCTTTTTAACTTCAGCTGAAGCACTATAGATTCTGCTCTAACCATTTATCTTTACTATGTGTGTGTGTCCGTCTGCTCCAATTGTGTTTCTGGTAAGCAACATATTGCAGGATTGCAGTTTTTGATCGACTTTGTAATCCAGTCTGTTTCTTGGAAAAGTTCATTCCATCCATATTTTCAGTTATGATTTCTACCTCTGTATTTCCATCCATACCATTCTTCCTCCTGTTTGTCTTCTCTCTGCTTTCAACCTTTCCCTTCTCACCAATATTTGGCTTCCACTTCTGCTCATCTGCAATTCCTTCTATCAGTCCCTCCCCCTCTTCCCCTTTACTTGATTTCCTCCCTTCCTACTTCCCTATCTGGTAAGTTAGATTTTATATTCAAATTATTGTGTATATAATTCCCTCTTTGAGCCAATATTGATGACAGTAATGTTCAAGAGGTACTCAGCACCCACCTTTTTACCTTTCCCTCCTGTAATAGGTCTTCCCCACCCCTTCATGTGAAATACTTTACCCCATTCTACCACTCCCTTTCTTCAGCACCCATTGTACTCCTCTTTTTCATCCCTTAATTTTTTTTTTCCATTCCTTCAAATTTACTTTATACCTGTACTATGTATATGCACATTCCTGAGACAAAAGCAGTTAAATGCTTTCCCCGGGGTCATGAACAAATTTGAATGCTCTATATGCTGTGCTGCCTAGCTGCCCTTAGACAAGTTACTTAACCTCTTTTGACCTCATTTTCTCATTTAACAAAAGAAAGAGTTGAGCTAGTTGGCTTCTAAAATACCTTCCAGCTCAAGAGCTATATTCCTTTTTATAAGACACAACTTTTTGTAGTCTATTATATCTGTAAGATTTTAGTAGTGAAGTTATATTTTAAGAGAATTACCCATGGCTACCACATCTTTAGGAGAGCGTATAGAGAGCCAGGCCTGAATACAGGAAGACTTATGTTTATGAATTCAAATCTGGCTTCAGCCACTTAACAGCTGTGTCACCCTGGGCAAGTCAAGTGGCCCTATTTGTGTTGGTTTCCTCGTCTATAAAACTAGGTGGAAAAGAAAATTACAAACTACTATAGCATCTTTGCTAAGAAAACCTGAATGGCCTAACAAAGAGTAAGAAATGATAGATCAACAATAACAATACTTAATCTTTCCATTCAGCAACTAATATTTGTGACTTTTTTTAGTTCTTTCATGTCATTTTTATAGGGATTGATTCAAATAAGCTAAATTTCCATGTGAAATTACTGAAATCTGGATCTTCTCATGTGAGTATCCGATTTTGGTTGTTAATTATTTGTTTAAATAAGAAAGGAATTGTTCTAACTGTGCATCATATAGTTTTTTTTTTAATTCTCCTTTTTAATGTAGTTTTACAATGATGCTGATCTTTGCTTTAACAACTTGGTGGTCTGATAGTTGATATGAGTGATTCCTACATCAGTAATGAATTATTTCTTGTCTGCTAAAATATATACATATTTCCATTTGTGTGATGGCCTTTTAGGCTTTCCTTATCTAATACCTCCTGACTCTTTTCTCACAAAAAAGTTTTCATGATATATTGTTAGATCAGCATGAGGCTTCTGAGATATGTATGCAACTCTGTTCTCTCTTGTTTCTTATTCCTATTCCATATTTTACAATATATGTCTTCCTTTTATCCTCACATTTTCTCATTTTTGTGTTATAGGAACTGAGTCTCTGAGAATATGTTGATGGAAATTATTTGTTCTCAGTGACTTTTTTTTACAGAATTTCACTACATCTTTGCCCTGTGTAATGGCTACTGATAGATAAACTACAATTATGTTCATGTTGGTCTTTTTTTTTTTTTTTTTGGTAAATTCTTATGAGTACGAGGGCTTACTTTGAGAAGAGTTGTGTGATTTGATCAGATGAGACTCTGAGCAGCCGTTGAGAGCCCCCCGGCTTTGAAAACCCAGATGTTGATGCTTACCTCTCTGGTAACTGTGATTTGGTATTGATAATGGTTGGACAGTTTGGAAGCCTGTCTGTTTGATCTGTCTGTTTCTCTGTTTTGAAACTTCTGTCTGTATACCCTGAATTTCCGGATGCTGAGCTTTTCCCCCTGAACTAGGTAATATATGTGGGACTGATTAAAGAAAGCTTGCTAACCACCCAAAAAATTCTTATGACCACTACAATTTGAGGTTACCTTATGTCCCAAGAAATGATGTATTTGTTTTCCTCTGGATGCATGTTAACACCAAATCTGCCAATATCTTTATTTGTCTCTCCCAAGAGAACCTGAGTCATTCTTCCATTTATATGCAATTCCCTTCTTTCTTCTAGTTCTGTTTTTACTGATAATGTGAAGATTGATTTGATGCATTTCTTCAAGTATGATATCCATTTAGTTGTTGCAAAAAAGATCTTAAATTTATTGGATTAATAGCTACACTAAAGTTTCCAGATGATCTAAAATTTCCAGGATTTTTAGTAACCTCTGGCACTGATTCTGTCACTAACAGACATTATCATAGAAGTAGTAATTGGATAGATGGAATCATTTCATATTTATCTTTGTTTTATGGTTACATTGAAAAAAATATTCTACAGTTTTGCAGTCTATTGACAATGAATACCTTGAGATAAGTAAGTGATTCCTTGTTAAGCAAACACATGATACTTCCAAAACAATATTAAAATCCTTTTTATTCATGGAAGGAACAATGAGAACTTATGTTCCATTGGCAGAGTTTATGAGCCGTAGATATTTCTACATGGAAGATTTGCTTGTAATATGCAAAAAACAACAACTCTTGTCCCTAAGGAGTATACATCACGCTCTTTAGGTGGGGTACAATATGTGTTCATGTAAGAAAATTCTAAATGATGATTAGAGGAGGGAATGTACATAGCAATTGGAATTAAGAAAGGTTTTCTAGATGAGGTAACTGCTGTGCTCAGCCAAGGCTCAATGTCAGGTAAAGACTAAAAAGCAGGCAATAGGAGGGTGTCTATACTGGGCAGGGGGAGCAGTCTTTTGGAAAACAACAGAAGAAGAAATTAGAATATAAATGGGTCTGTAATATAGATGAAAGAGAATAATGAGAAAAAAGTGAAGATGAGAAGACTGGAGGAGAGTATGAAGGGCTATATTTGCAGAACTGGCAAGATTATACTTCTTAAGAGAGATGCAAATTGCTCTTGTCTCTTCAATTCAGGTGCCAAATAGATTTTTCCTAAATTTGACCATTTATCCTCCCTAAACAATGAAATTCAGTGCCTCCCTGTTAGCTGCTTTTTTCAGACATTTTTCTGTCCATGTTAGACTCTTTGTGATCTCATTTGGGGTTTTCTTGGCAAAGATACAGGATTTGGCTTACCATTTCCTTCTCCAATTCATTTATAGGTGAGGAAACTGAGGCAAATAGGGTTAACTGATTTTCCCAGGTTCACACAACTAGTAAGTATCTGAGGCCAGATTTGAGCTCACAAAGATGTACTTTTTCCTGAGTCCAAGTCTAGCCCTCTACTCACTGTACCAAATAGCTACCCTCCTGCTACTTGATATTTTGATCAAATATAAGTTACTTTTTAAATACATTTAAAGTTATTTACAACTCAGCCTCTTCCTCCCACACCAGTAGTTTAATATATTACTCCCTTCCACACATTCTCCATGCATACAATTGTATAGTCATATTGATATAGTTAATGTTGCTTATGGTATACCTTAACCATTATCTCTGTGCCTTTGCACTGGCAGTCTGTTAATGTCTAGAATATTCTCTCCTTATAATCACTCTTAGAAATTCCACCTTTCCTTTTAAAGACTCAACTCAAGTGTTATCTATTATAGGAGGTGTTTTTTATTAGCTATGAAAGATTTATTCCCTTTAAAATTAGCATCTATCTACTCTGGATGAATCTTGTATGCAGTAGTTTTTCTGTACATTGACACCTTCTTTTAGAATATAAACTGTTTTATAGAACGGACTGTTTCCTATACAGATATACATATATACATATTAATATATATGCATATATACATATGTGTCTATATATAAGTACTTATAAATGTATCATATCAATCTCCATATCATCAATATACACACATGTATACATGTGTCTATATGGATAAGCCTGTGTATACTGACCACAGTCACTGGCCATAGAGAGTACTTAATAAATGCTTTTTAATTGACTAATATCCAAGTTATCCCTCAGCTTGATGTTATACATGGAGATCTTTAAGTATTATGCAAAAGATGAGGCATGAATTGGGTTTTATTATGGCTATAAATGAACACATTGGGCATCTAAATATAGGAGTATAAATCATATTGAGAAGGTTGACTTGTCCCTAGGAAAACAATAAAATCTCTCCACTCCCACTTTGACTCATAAATATTTCCCCTTTCCTTGGCATCAGGGACACTGTTGTCTTTTACATTTAGGTAGATTTAAAATTGCTGAATTTTATGGATATTATTGAGTATTAGAAAGGTAAGGTGATTTGTGTCCAGTTACATAGACCATAGTGCCATAACATTGAACCTAAACCCCTTGATTACAAATCGAACACTTTCTGTAATACCACATTGCATCTGCCATTTTCTCTTTATTCTATTACCTATCTAATGATTCAGATTAGTATCTGTACTATATGATGATCCTTTCACCTCTAATAATGTGTTACTTTAATCAAATTCTCTCTTCTGGACCTTCACTTCTCCCATTATACTTTCTTCTTATTGATACCATTGATTCCAATATATTTAATTATTATTTCCATGCAAATTATTTAAAAATATGTATTAGGACAATCTCTATACTGAATGTGCATTTGCTTTAACAGATGCTTGCTAAATATCTCTATTGTACTACAGACATTTCAAATTCAATATTTTCAAAATGAAACTAATTATATATTTTCCCCAAATCAGTCCCTCCACAAAATGTCAATATTTCACTGAGAGGATCACCATCCTTACAGTCATTTTGGTTCAAAACATTGGAATCATTTTTATTCTTCCCTCTCTACTGTATACCACCTTCCAATCAGTTATTGGGTCTTGTTTATAACATTTCCACAACATACTTTGTATTGTATCCATCTCTAACACTTTGCTTCAACAGCCTTTGTCTACACTTATTGTAATGGCCTAATTCTCCTCCTTGCTTTCAACCTCTCTCCTCTTTGGCTCATCCTTTTCATATCTTCCTTTACATTACTAAAACAGAGATCTGATCAATGTGTGGTCCTACTCAAAGATTTTTAGTCATTTCTTACTGCCTCTGGGATAAAACACAAAATTTTACTCTGGTTTTTAAAGCCCTCCAGAGTCTGGATCCCAATTAACTTTCTATTCTTATATTATATTATTTTCTTTATATATTATCTATTCCAGTTTCATTAAACTTGCCTGTTATACTCCTCTCCCTCCCTCACACATAAAATTTTATTGCCTATTCACAAATCTTCCAGTATATGTGGAATGCACTCACTCCTCATCCCCATCTCATAAAATTCTTAAATTCTTCCTAAGCAGAGCTAAGGTATCTATAAGGTCCTTCCTTATATGCCCAGTCATTAGTGCTCTCTTTCCATTAAAATTGTTTTGTACAATTTTCATACATCCTTTGGATGTACATAACTGAATACTTATTGTATTATTCCAAAGAAATACAAGCTCCTTGATGACAGAAACGTCTATGTTTGTTTTTGTTTCCTCTAAAGTCCTTTGTATATATCAGGTACACAATCAAGGTTAATTGAACTAAGCAATAGTGAAATTTGGTGAAATTCAAACTGGCTATTTTCCTTGACTTTTTCCTCATCATTGCAATTTTCTTAGAGGTTCTTCTTTGGTAGTAGAGATATGAATATACTCAGGATCATTTTCTCAGTTAAAAGCCAAATTTGGCTAGATAGGCCAGGAGTGGAGGAACAATGGCTTTGATGCCATATGTGGTTTTCTAGGTGCTCAAGTGTGGCTCTTTGACTGAATCTGACCTTCACAGAACGAATATCCTTAAATGATTTCTTCTGTGAGGCTTGGATTCAGTCAAAGGGCCTCAAGAGCTTAGGTTCTTCACCCCTGATCTAAGTTGAGGCAAGTTTTCATCAATGATCATTACTAGACTTCTCCCTCAAAAAGTCTTCCATGGACATCCTTCAGTACTTTACTGGCAATTCTCCTATACACCTATATGTTTATTACATTCATAGACACACAGATACTCACGTGTGGGTCTGTGTGTATATTTCATGTGCCTCTTCTAAATTTTAAGATCTATGAGAGTAAACTAATTTGAGCACCTCATTATATTTCATGGTTATTTGAATGGAATTACATCCTTCCTCAATTATTCTTTTTCTAGTTTTGCAGTATACTAGAAAGACTAGAGGCTTAAAAAAATATTCCTCTAATTTATTTTCTTCAGCTGCAATATGCCTGATTATATTGGATAGAAAATATGGAAATGGAAAAGTCAAATAAGCAAACAAAACAAGCCCAATTAATCCAATGGTATCTTGCAAAGTTTTTTTTTTTGAGGGGTAGGATGATGATCACAGAAGAAAGAGTGGACTTCACATGAGACTTCCATTTAATTCCTGTTTTATTGTCTTGTTTGTTTTAATGTGGTCTTGGAGAAGTCTGAATCTGGTTTTCAGGATGATTTTTTTTTGCTTTTTATAGGTGGGGGGGTGTTTAGGGCAATTGGAGTTAAGTGACTTGCCCAAGGTCAGGCTGCTAGTATTTTGTGTCAACAGTTCCTGAGGCCAGATCTGAACTCAGGTCCTCCTGACTCCAGGACTTGTGCTCTAATCACTACACCAACTAGCTGCCCTCTTTCACTTTTTTTAATCTACAAAATAGAGGTCTCTCCTGGTTGAATAATGATTCAACCAAATAATATGTACAAAAATGCTTTCAAGCAGTATAAATGTTAAATATATTTTGTTTAGAATAAAAGGGAAAAGATACTTTTCATTGTTGCTTTTTGGTGAAAAAAAAACTCCTGAAAATTGTATTCAGCAACATTTTTTTAATATGACAAGAAGAAATATTATCTTCTCATTTGGGGGAGAAATTGGTGACTCAATATTATGCCTTTAACCTGAAGCCAAGTATATCCACATCTCTTTGCTCCTTCTTTCTCTAATCCTCTTCAACCCACTGATTCTGTGGAGGTTTTCCTGGCCTTCTTTCAGACTAAATCGGTTCACATCCTTCCCAGCCCACATTTGAACAAACTAGAAAAATCTAAGAGGTGAAGATGCTCAATACAATGGGGGCTCATTAACATTGTCTTAACAAGCTTTGGTTTATGCAAGGCATTGTCTAACATGCAATTCTAATTTGAATCCACATGTCTCAGTACAAAAAAAAAAAGATGAGGGTGCTGCTGAATGCTAATGTCAGTGCATACATATAAGTAGGCTATATTTAATCAAATCATGAAAAATGAACCTGCTGTGAGTTAAATTTCACTTTTTAGAAGCTATTGTAGTCTTATCAAAATGCCTAATTCAAAGAAAGACGGAAAGCTTTAAAGGCAGGGAAAATTCTTTTCTTTTTTTTTTCCACCTCCTTTTATATTGCATAACATAATGAGAAAGAACGTTGTTTACAAGAGGCATTTGATAAAAGTTTATTTAATTACTAAGTGACTGATGAATACATGTATGCATATGAAGTATAATCATGTCTATCTTTTAAAAATATATTTTGATGTGAAAATGATAGAATTTGAATTAATGAAATTTGGGGAGGAAAAAATTGAATCTGTGTACAAATGGACAAGAGAAACAAAAATTGTTATATATGTGAAAATGTTTTAAGAAAATTTATTGAGACATGATGAAATATACAAATTGATCAAAAAATTATAAAAAGTATATGATATTCTGAAATAAAGAGACATTTTAGTACTTTAAATGGTAGATTTATACCATAAATATTATTATGCTCTCTAGTCTATTAGATACATATCAAACAGATCTCATTTTGGTCTTCATTCTCTTACAAAATCTCCAAGGAAGTCCTTTTCTATTTCTTGTATCATTTAATGGCTAACAATGCAATATTCATTGTACATCTCTTATCAGTTACTTATCAGTAACTCTTTATATCTGATGGACCCTCCTATTTTATCACTATTATTTTGCTATTTCTTTCATGTGTAAATGTGCAGTAGTTTATTAATGACCAGGTCAGAAAATATAATTTATATAAAGAAAAATATATACATGTATTATATATCTATATAACATATTTATGTATAAATTATATATGGTATGTATATATGTAATATAGAATATTTCTTTATAAAAACTTAATTTATATTTTATATGAATAATATGTTCATAAATGTATACAAACTGATAAAGAATGTAATGTATTGACTGCTACAGGTGAACAGTCTGGGACCTAAAAGGAGTAAGAAAAGAACTTTGTTTTAATCTAAAAAAGCCTGCTCAAATTCATACATTAGAAACATAATTTTCAGATCATATATGACCAATTTGAGGCAAAAAAGAAAAGTGAAATAAATACAAATATGTAAAAACAAATTGCCTTGTAAAGGATATAAGGTCATATTTCTTTTTGAAATAAACAGTAATGTTTAAAGGGTAAAAGAAAGAATTTTATTTAATAAATCCAAATAATATTTAATGTGGAACAGCTTACTTTTCAGAACAAAATTGTGGAAGAGGACCATTTTGAGAACTCGCAAGGATATTTAGCTTTTTTGCATATCATTTATTATTATTATCAATACTGTGAATGAAGGCATGGATGGAGTGTTTATCACATTTGTAGTTAACTCCAAAACTAGGATGCATAACTAATGTAATACATGTAATACATGGTGGAATATTTCTTAAAGGGTCTTGAGAGGAAAGAACATAGGGAAGATTCAATAAAATGACATTTAATGAGATAAATGCAGCACATTATTTAAAAGTAGAAAAAAATTAACCTCACAAGTACAAGATAGAGAATAAATGTTGAGCCAGCAATGAAGAAGCTATGTCATATTGCATTTAAGAGAAAAATAATATGATCCTAGTTTAGTGGCTAGAGTTTAAGAAAGGGTAGATGGAGACAATTCTCTCAGCAAGATAATCTTTATTAGCTGGGGTATACAGCCTGGCAACAAAGGAGACTTATGGATAGTCTTCATTTACACTAAAGACATGGAGCAAGTACTGACAGCATCTTTTACACCTAGATAGTTCTTCCTTCTGATTGACCTAACAGAACATTATTTCAACTTCCCTTGGCAAATGTAAGGAAACACTGATTGGTGGATATTTTAATGAGGAGGTGGGGTAAGAGTTCTCTGTTATCCCCTGTTACTTTATAATGGAAGGGAAAGAAGATTAGGAAGACTTCCCCTGGCTAAGGACTTAGTTCAAACTGACCTCTATTATTTTGTAACGTGTCCCATCCAAACTAATTAAGACATAGATAACTTGGGGACCAGACATAATTGCCTTTTTATGCCTATCTTCAAAAAAAAAAAAACAAAAATCTTCCTGACCTTAAGAGCCTGGATTCTGAGAAAATGAATAGATTCACAGATTAAATAATAAAATACAAAATTTATTTTCTTTACTACAATAACTTGAAAGAGGGTTTGGGAGGTAACCAGTCTCACTCTATACTGTCTTGGTCAGATGACATCTGGAAGACCTATTCAGTTTTTATCAGTACACTTTTGGAAAAAACAAACAAACAAACAAACAAAAAAACCAATGATGTCAGATAGTGAAGAGAGTAAATTAACTAGTATACTCAAAAGTCATGATTACCTTTCACTGTATGGACAATAAAAGGTAATGCAAATATTTAACCTTAGGAAAAAATAGTGACATGTTTTAGCCAGTTTTCAGTATTTTAAGGGCTCACATTTGGTAAAGGGATAAGATTTATTCTGCTTGACCACAGAGCACAGAATAAGGAGAAATGGGAAGAAGTTCTTAAGCTATCTATAAAGTTAAGGGGAAAAAAATCTTCCTCAACATTAAAGCTATCCAAAAATAGAGCAAGCAGCTTCTTTTACTAGTCATTTTCTTCTCATGAAGGAGTAAAAAAAAAAGACCATATTACCAATTGTTATTTACTTTTGAAGATTTTTTAAGGAGGGTTAGAATGGAGCAAGGCTTTTATTACAGATCTTCTATATGCCAGCCACTGTGATAAATATTTTCCAAGTAGTATTTCATTTTATTCTCACAACAACTTTGGGAGGTAAGTGCTATTATTATCTTCATTTTCCAGTTGAGAAAAAAGAAGCATTTTAAGTAATTTGCCCAAATTCCCATAGGAAGTAAGTGTTTGAGGCTTTTGTACTTCCTTTTCTATGTGACTGATATTGCTTCTTGAGATGTTCTTTTATTCAGTGGATTTTTGTACCTCTTTTATCATTTGGTCTATTCTGTTTTTTAAGTGTTATTTTTTTGGATAATTTTGTGCCTCCTTTGCTATGTTGTTGATGCTTTATTTTCTTCATTATTTTCTTGTATTATTCTCATTTATTTTAGCATTTTTTCCTCTGACTCTCATACCTAATTAAAAATATATATATATTTGAGCCCTTGCAGGAATTTTGTTTTCCCTGACACTAACTCACATTTTTATTTTGTGACTTTGCATGTAGCTGTTTTGACATTATTGTCTTCTTCTGAGTTTGTGTTTAGATCTTCTCTGTCACCCTAGTAACTTTCTATGGTTAGGTTCTTTTGTTGTTAATGTTCTTTCATTATTTTTCCAGTCTGTTTATAGACTTTTGATTTTTTGTTTAAGTTGAGGTCTGCTTTTACGGTGGAGAGACTCTGTTCCAAGTTTCAGATTTTTCATGATTTTGTTTTCAGAGATAGTTCTCATGTAATTTTTACTTTTCCCAATTATGTATGATCTAAAAATAGGTATGTTCACTACTCTCCTGGCCTGTGCTTTGGTCTGTGTGCAACCACTAGCACTCTTTTCTAGCCTGGAACTGTGATCAGTGTCCCTGATACTTCTTGTGGTTATTTTCACCCTGAGACTATGACCCAGAGTCACCTAATGGCAATGCAACTGGGTCCTGCCCCAAGTGCCAGCAAAGGGTCCCAAGTACTCCATTATGGCCAGTTTTCTTACTTCCTCATCACATGTGTCTGAGAGCTACAGAAGTTGTTACTGCCAAATTCACTTGCCTATCAGGCCTTCTGCTGGCTTGCCAGAGTAAAACCTTTGCTGGACTTTGTTCCACTCTCACCACAATGAGACAAACTTTTCCTGCAAAACTTCTAATTTATTTTGGGCTTAAAAATTGTTTCACCCTATCTTTTTGCTGTTTTTCTCTGCCACCTAAGAATTCATTTTGAGGCATTATTTTAATGTTCACAGGGAAATTTGAGGGAGTTCAGGATAGTCTGTACCTTTATTCTGCCATTTTGACTCTGGTCTAGTTCTGTACCTTTAACATACCTTTTTCTGAAAAGAGTATTCACATTGTATGAGGATTTCATATAATTTTAAATACTTAATGACTTTTCTTTATGAAGTGTAAATGATATTTTATAATACAATTTTTACCATCTGCCTGTATGCCCATTTTCTCATTGATATTATAAAATGTAGATATAGATTTAGCCAAAGGTATAGATAAATATCTTTCTATTTATTTCACTTTCCAAATGCACCTAAGGACATAGCAATCTTTTAGCTACAAATTCTTTACATTGCTTTTTTTGGCCATAAACAAATAGAACAGTTTTATAAATATGCTTGTTAAATTATATACTTCTTATAAACCAACCTGTATATAACAGATGTACACTGTTCCTCATACAAACCTCTCTTGCTTTTTTTTCATTTTAATAGTATTCTTCCCAATTACATATCAAGACAATTTTTAACATTTTTTACAAGATTTTCTTTTACAATTTCTTTCTCCCACGCTCCCCATACCTCTCTTCCCCAAAATGGTAGTCAATTTGATATAGATTATACATGTGCTATCATGTAAAACCTATTTCTATATTCAGCAAAGTTGTGAAAGAATAAAGAGATGAAATGGAAAAAAACATGAGAAAGAATAAAATAAGTGAAAAAATGTGTCTTATTTGGCATTTACACTCCATCAGTTCTCATATGGGCAGCATTTTCTTTTTTTGAGTTCTTTGTACTAGTTTTTGGATCATAACGTTCTCTCTCTTTTGTTCAATCATAAATTCTTCCCATTTCCATAGATCTGACAGGTAAACTATTCATTGCTACCCTAATTTGCTTATGGTATCACCATTTATGTCTAAACCACGTATCCATTTTGATCTTATCTTGCCAAATTGTATGAGATGTTGGCCTATGCCAGTTTCTGCCGTACTGATTTCCAGTCTTCCCATCAGTTTTTGTGAAATAGTGATTTCTTATTGCAGTTGCTGGTGTCTTTGGGTTTGGATTGCTATAGTCATTTACAACTTTATCTTGTGTACCTAACCTATTCCCTTGTTCTACTATTTTGTTTCTTAGCCTTACCTAATAGTTTTTATGATTGCCAGTTAATAATACAGTTTTAGATTTTGTATAGATAATCCGCCTTACTTTCCATTAAAAAAATTCCCTTGACATTCTTGACCTCTTGTTCTTCCAGATGAATTTTGTCATTATTTTTTCTAACTCTATAAAATATTTTTGTTAGTTTCATTTGCACAGCACTGAATAAGTAAATTAGCATAGGCAGAATTGTCATTTTTATTATATTTACCTGATGTACCCATGAGCAGTAGTTGTTTTTCCAATTGTTTAGATATGAATGGAGTCTGTAAAAAGAGTTTTGTAATTGTGTTCATATAGTGCCTGGATTTATCTCAGAAGGTAGAATACGAAATATTTTTTATTGTCCTCACTTATTTTGAATGGAAATTACATTTCTATCGCTTGTTACTAGACATTGTTGGGAATGCAAAGAAATGTTGATGATTTATGTGGACTTGTTTTATATACTGCTACTTTTAATAAAAAAAAACATTGTTTTACTTTTTCTTCTTGTAAATAATTTAATTCCTTTAAGAATTTTGATGTTGTTACGATGGCGCAGGAGAAGCAGGACTTCCACATAGCTCCAGCTTCCACCTTCCCCAATTCATGTAAAAGGGGACTCTGAACAAATTTTAGAGCTACAGAACCCACAAAACGCCACAGGGAAGCTAACCTCCCACTGACTCAGCCCTGAATGAGCCCAAGGTTTTAGCCCCAGCACAGGCCTGTCCAAACACTAGCTGGAGGGACTCCAGACCAACAGCAACTGTGGCCATTTCCAGAATTATCAAAACATAGATACTAAGGACAAAGTGAGAAGTCAGTGCAGTATGGACTTTTGGACCCACTCTTTGGGAGTGAGTGGATTTTGCCACCAGGGCAAGAAGCTGCTGAGAAGCCTCTACACAGCCACGCCCACAGTACAAATTAAGCTCCTGGCCTGCAGACTGTAGGGGGACCAGTCTGAGGGGTAATCACCCTTGCTTTAACCTTCTTGGATCAGGGTTACAGCCTAGGGTGGTGGTCCTTCAGCTTGCCAGAGTGAGTGGAGGCTTCAGAGAAGGCACCCAACTAATACCTTTGGCAGCTAAGAAAACCCCAGTGTTTAGGACAGAAGATCTGGTGGCAGAGTCCTACTGTGGCAAAAAGCCAACAAGTCAAGTAATTAAGTGGCAACATGAGAAGGCAAAGGAAGCAAAACAAACAAAAGAATGCAACATTAGACTCCTATTTTGGGGACAAAAAGGAGCAAAGAATGGAACATAAGGAAAACAGTGAAGTCATAACTCCTGCATGTAAAGCTTCCAAGAAAAATATGAGCTAGTTATAAGCCATAGAGGACTTTAAGAAACAGATAAGAGAAGTGGAGGAAAAATTGGGAAGAGAAATGAGGAAGCTGCAAGAAAATTATGAAATGGGAGTCAACAGCCTGACTGAGGAAAATAACAGATTAAAAAATAGACTAAGTCAAATGGCAGAAGAGGCTCAAAAAGGCAATAAGGAGAAGAATGTCTTAAATAGCCAAATTTTCCAGATGGAAAAAGGATCTCAAAAGCTCACTGAGGAGAATCTTTCCTTCAGATTTAGAATGGAGCAAATGGAAGCTAGTGACTTTATGAGAAATCAAGATGCTGTTAAACAGATTCAAACAAATGATATAATAGAAGGCAATGTAAAATATCTCGTTGGAAAAACAGAAAATATATCGAGTAGAGATAATTTAAAAATTATTGGACTACCTGAAAGCCATGATCGAAGAAAGAACCGAAAAATCATCCTCCGAGGAATTCACGAGGAAAATTGCCCTGATGTGTTAGAAACAGAAAACAATATAGGGGTTGAACTAATTTAGCAATCACCTCCTGGAAAAGATCTCAAAAAGAAAACTCCTAGGAATATTATAGATAGGTTCCAGAACTCCCAGATCAAGAAGAGAATATTACAAGTAGCCAGGAAGAAACAATTTGAATATTTTGGAAACACAATCAGGATAACGCAGGATCTAGCAGCTTCTACACTGAGGGATTGAAAGGCTTGGAATATGCTATTCCAGAGGACAAAGGAGCTGGGATTAAAGCCAAGAATCACCTACCCAGCAAAACTGAGTATCATGTTTCAGGGTAAAATATGGTCATACAATGGAATAGAGGATTTTCAAGTATTCTTGAAGAAAAAAAAAGTGTTGAATAGAAAATTTCACATTCAGATACAAGAAGTAAGAGAAGCATGAGAAGGTAAATAGGAAAAGAAATCATAAGGAAGATAGGATAGTAGGTAGGGAAATATAATCAGTCTTCTACAATATATCTACTATGGTAATGTTTTGCATTAGCTTCATACCTACAACCTATATTGAATTGCTTATCTTCCCAGTAATGGTGGGTGACAAGGGAGGAAGAGAATGAATCTGGAATTCAAAGTCTAAAACCAAATGATTAAATATATACTATTATTAATACCATTTTACATGTAATTGGGAAATAAGATGAGGGGGTATCTTGGGGGATTGCTATTTTTGGGAGGTGGGTAGGGGAAAATGGGGAGAAACCTTGTAACACAAAATCTGGCAGAAATGAAGTGAACCAGAAGTTATTAAAACATTAAAAAAAAAAAAGAAAAGCAAAAAATTGAATGTAATGGCATGTGACAATTATATGTTAATTTCAAAATTACTTCATAGTCCTTGATTGCCTTTTAGAAATATACAGTTTTCCTGCTTATCTATTTTAATTGGATATATTTCTACTATTCCTTTATTTGAGATTATGATTACTTTTTTTAATTTCAGCTGAAGCATTATCAGTTCTGCTCCAGGCACTTATTTTTACAATGTGTAGATCTATGTTTTCTATTTTTCTTGTGAATGGTATATATATTTTTTTATTATGGCTTATGTCATTCTTCCATTTACTTTATTGTATGTGTTAATTTGTCTCATTTATATTCTCAATTATGATCATTAGCTGTGCATTTCCTTTCATGCAATTTTCTTCTCTTTCTTTTCTCTCTTTTTTCCTGGTCCATCTCTAAAGTATGTTTTGATTCTGACACTACCTTCCTGTATTGACCGTCCCTTTTATTACATTCCCACACATGATTTTCTTCAGAGTTTTGTCCTAATCTTCCTTCTCACCATGTCACCACAGTGATTTTTATAGTCAGGTTCTTTTTTGTTGTTTATCTTCTTTTTGAGTCTCTTTCTTGAATTTGCATTTTAAATTAATTCTGGGTTCTGTTCTTAGCATACGGTATAGAGGGGCACTACCCCAAGTTTCAATATTTTTTTCCTACTGCTGTTTCTTTTTTTAACCTTATTTTGTCTTTATTAATTTGTTTGTTTATTTTTCGTTAACACAATTCATTTCCACAATTTCTTAAGTTTCACATATTCTCCCCCTACCCCATGGCAGCATATAATCAATGATAGGATCTTCAAATACTTTCACATTAGACATTAGTCACATTGTAAAGAAGAATTGTAACCAATGGAATGAACAGTGGGAAAGGGGAAACAAAACTAAACAAGAAAAAGAAAGAAAGCAGGAAATTTGCTTCAGTTTTCATTCAAACTCTGTTCTTTTAGTTCTTTCTCTGACTGTAGACATCTCCTTCCATCATGAGTCTTATGGAGTTGTCTTATAACATTGCTCTGCAGAGAAGAGTCCAATCTATCAAAGTTGGTCCTTTCACATATTCTGGGTCTGTAATTGCTTACGAATTTCTCCTGGTTTTGATATTCTCATTCAGCATCAGTTTGTATAAGTCTTTCCAGGTAAATATGAAGTCTATTTCCTCCTCATTTCTTATAGCACATTATTATTCTATGTTTAGCCATTCCCCAATTGATGGGCATCCCCTTAATTTCCAATTCTTTGCCACAACAAAAGGAGCTGCAATAAATATTTTTGTACATATGGGTCTTCCTCCCACTTCTATGATTTCTTTGGGATATAACCCCAGAAGTGGTATTACTGGGTCAAAGGGTATACAGTTATTTATATCCCTTTGTGTATAGTTCCAGATTGCTCTCCAGAATGGTTGAATCAGTTCACAACTCCACTAACAATTCGTTAGTGTTCCAATTTTTCCACATTCTCTCCAACATTTGTCAATTTTCCTATTTTGTCATCTTATCTAATCTGATGGGTGATTTATGGCATCAGAGTTGTTTTGATTTGCATTTATGTAATCAATAATAATTTATAGCATTTTTTCATATCCTTATAGATATCTTTAATTTCTATCTCTGAAAATAACCTGTTCATTTCCATTGAACATTTATTAATTGGGGAATGACTTGTATTCTTATAGATTTGACTCAATTCTCTGTATATTTTAGATATGAGGCCTTTATCAGAGACACTGGTTGTAAAAATTCTTTCCCAGTTTCCTACTTCCCTCTTAATATTGGTGACATTGGCTTTGTTTGTACAGAAACTTTTCAATTAAATGTAATCAAGATTATCCATTTTGCATTTGATAATGTTCTCTTGCTCTTGCTTGGTTATAAACTTCTCCCTTCTCCCTAAATCTGACAGGTAAACTATTCCTTGAGTTGCCAGATTGCTTACAGTCTCAGCCTTTGTACCTAGATCATACACCCAGTTGTACTTGATTTTGGTATACAGTGTTAGATAATGATCTATGCCCAGTTTGTGCCATACAATATTCCTGTTTTCACAGCAATATTTGTCAAATAGCAAGTTCTTATCCCCAAAACTGGGGTCTTTGGATTTATCAAACAGTTGATTACTATACTCATTGACTGCTGTGTCTTGTGTACATATGGGTCTTCCTCTCACTTCTATGATTTCTTTGGGATATAACCTCAGAAGTGGTTTTTTCATTGATCCATTACTCTATTCCTCAGCCAGTACCAAGTAGTTTTGTTTGTTTGTTTGTTAGTTTTCCTTTTTTGGAGTGGGGGAGGTAGGGCAATTGGGGTTAAGTGACTTGCCTAACTTCACATGACTAGTTTTGTGTGTTTGTGTGTGTGTGTGTGTGTGTGTGTGTGTGTTTGTGTTAAGTGTCTGAGATCAGATCTGAATCAGTTCCTCCTGACTTTAAGGCCAGTGCTGTATCCACGGCAACATCTAGCTGCCCCAGTAACAATTAGTTTTGATGACTGCTGCTTTATAATACAGATTAAAATCTGGTATGTCTAAGTCACCTTCCCTAGCATTATTTTTTCCTTAATTCCCTTGACATTCTGGAACTTTTGTTCTTCCAAATGAATTTTGTTGCTTTTTTCTAGCTCTATGAAGTGATTTTCTTTTTGGTATATTGATTGGTATGGCACTAAATATGTAATTTAATTTAGGTAAAATTGTCATTTTTATTATGTTAGCTTGAACCAGCCATGAACAATTGGTATTTTTCCAATTAGTCAGAACTGACTTTATTTGAGTGAAAAGTATTTTGTAGTTTCCAAACAACATATAGGTCCTGGGATTGTTTTGGCAGGCAGATTCCCAAATATTTTATATTGTCTACAGTACCTTTTAATGGGATGTCTCTTTTTAACTCTTGTTGGATTTTGTTAGAAATATATAGGAATGCTGAGGATTTATGTGGGTTTATTTTATATTCTGCAACTTTGCCGAATTTATATATTGTCTCAAGTTGTTTTTTTTTTACTTGATTCTCTAGGATTTTCTAAGTATATTATCATATCATCTACAAAGAGTGATAGCTTAGTCTCTTTGCATAATTTGATTTCTTCAATTTATTTTTCTTCTCTAATTGTTACTGCTAAGATTCCTAGTAGCAAGTTGAATAAAAGGGGGTGATAGTGGACATCCTTGTTTCACCCCTGATCTTACTGGAAATGCTTATAGTTTATTCCCATACTTATAATGCTTACTGATGGCTTTAAATAGATGCTACCTATTATTTTAAGGAATACTCCATGTATTCCTCTACTTTCTATTGTTTTTTAATACAATGGATGTTTTATTTTGTCAAAAGCCTTTTTTGCATCTATTGAGATAATCATATGGTTTCTGCTAGTTTTATTGTTGATATATAATTAATCATACTGAAGGTTTTCCTAAAACTAAACTATCCTTGCATACCTAAAATAAATCATACCTGATCACAGTGTACTATTATTGTGATAAGTTGCTGTAGTTTTTTTGCTAATATTTTATTTAAAATTTTTGCATCTATATTCATGAGGGAAATTGTTCTATAATTTTCTTTCTCTGTTTTGTCTATTCCTGATTTAGGTATCACTACCATATTTGTTTCATCAAAAGAATTTGGTAGAATTCCTTCTTCACCAATATTCCCAAATAGTTTATAGAGAATTGTAATTAATTGTTCCTTAAATGTTTGATAGAATTTACCAGTAAATCCACTTGGCCCTGGAGATTATTTTCTAGGAGTTCATTGATGGCTTGTTCAATTTCTTTTTCTGAGATGGAGTTATATAAGTAATTTACTCCCTCTTCAGTTAATCTGAGCAGCTTATATTTTTGTAAACATTCATCCATTTGACTAAGATTGTCAGATTTATGTGCATACAATTGGGCAAAAAATGTCTTAATTATTGTTTTAATTTCCTCTTCATTGGAGGTAGTTTCACTCTTTTAATATTTGATACCCATGATTTGGTTTTCTTCTTTCTTTTTTTATCATGCTGAATAAAGTTCTATCAATTTTATTGCTTTTCCATAAAACCAACTCTTAGTTTTATAGATTAATTCAATAGTTTTCTTAATTTCAGTTTTACTAACCTCTCATTTGCTTTTTATTATTTCTACTTTAGTATTTAATTGGGGATTTTCATTTGGTCTTTTTCTAACTTTTTCAATTGCATGCCCAATTCATTGAAATCCATTTTCTCTAATTTATTAATGTATGCATTCAGGGATATAGAACTTCTCCTAATAACTGCCTTTGCTGCATCCCATAAGTTTTGATATGTTGTCTCATTATTATCATTACCTTGAATTAAGTTACTGATTTTTTTCTAGAATTACTTGTTTGACACACTCATTCTTTAGGATTAAATTGTTTCGTTTCCAATTGGTTTTTAGTCTATCTTTCCATGGCCCTTTATTGCATGTAATTTTTATTGCATCATGATCTGAGAATGATGCGTTTAATTTTTCTGCCTTTCTGCACTGAATTGTGAGTTTTCTATGCTCTAGTACATGCTTAATTTTTTGTGTATGTACCATGTACCACTGGGAAGAAGGTGTATTTCTTTTTATCCCCATTCAGCTTTCTCCAGAGATCTATCATTTTTAGCCTCTCTAAAATTATATTCACCTCCTTAACTTCTTTCTTGTTTATTTTGAAGTTAGATTTATTAAGTTCAGAGAGGGGGAATTTGAGTTCCCCCATTAATATAGTTTTGCCATCTATTTCTTCCTCTAATTCCCTTAACTTCTTCTCTAGGAATTCGGATGCTATACTACTAGTTGAATATATGTTAAGTAATGATATTGCTTCATTCTCAATGGTTCCTTTTAGCAGGATATAATTTCCTTCTCTATCTCTTTTAATTTGATCTATTTTTGCTTTTGCTTTATCTGGGATAAGGATTGAGGCCCCTGCTTTTTTTTACTTCAGCTTAATAATAATATAATTTACTACAACCTTTTACCTATACTATATATATATATATCCCCTTTTTCAAATGTATTTCTTGTAGATAGCATATTGTCGGATTATTTTTATTAATCCATTCTGCTATCCACCTCTGTTTTATTGGAGAGTTCACCCAATTCACATTCACAATTATGATTACTATCTGTTACTTTCCCTCCATCTGATTCCCTCCCCTGTTTATGTTTTTTTTTCCTTCCTTCCCCCTTCCCCTCTTTAAGAGTTTTCCTTTCCACCATTGCCTCCTTCAGTATTCTCTCCCTGTGATCCCCCCCTTTACCTACCCTTTTCCCTTACTACTCTTTCCTTCCCTTCTAATGACACCCTCTTTTTATCTCCCCTTTACCCCTCCGACTACTTCTAGGACACAATGGAATTTTATACTTAATGCTGTATGTTATTCCTCCCTTGAACCCAAACTAATGAGAGTAAATTTCATACCATTCTCTTCTCCCTTCTTCCTTTCCCTCTATTATAATGTTTTTTTGTCTTTTCATGTTAGAATCATAAACTTACCTGATTGTGTTGCTCCCTCTTTGAACCAGAACCAATGAGAATAAAGTTCATGTGATGTTCATCTCCTTCCCTCTTTCCCCTCTACTATAGTATATTTTATGCCTCTTTATGTAGCATAGTTTACCTTTCTCTGCCTCATACTTTCCTTTTCTCACATTAACACGTGTCTTTATCATCAGATTAGTTCATTTATACCAATGCCCTCTATGTATATCCCTTTAAATGTTGCAATAATTATATAAATGTCAATATTGACAGGTATTAGCTTCTCATATAGGGATGTAAACAATTTGTTCTTATTGAATCCTAAGTTATGTGTGTCTGTTCATGTGTGAGTTTTCCTTGTTTACCTTTTTATGTCTTTCTTGAGTCTTTTGAATTGGAGATTGAATTTTCCATTGATCTCTGCCTTTTTCATCAGGAAAGTCTGGAAGTCCCTTATTTCATTAAATGACCATCTCCTTGCATGAAAAGTTTGCCAGAGAATCGATCCTTGCTTGGAGTCCTAGGTCTTTTGCCTTATGAAATATGAAATATCAAATTCCAATCCCTCTGATCATTTAATGTAGAAGTTACTAGGTCCTGTGTAATCATGACTGTAGTTCCATGATATTTAAATTGAGTCATTTTGGCTGCTTGCAGTATTTTCTCCTTGACTTTGCAATTCTGGAATTTGACTACTATATTTCTTGGAGTTTTCAATTTGGGAACTCTTTCAGGAGGAGTCCAGTGAATTCTTTTGATAATTATTTTATACTCTAATTCTAGGACTTCAGTACAGTTTTCTTTGACAATCTCTTGGAGGGTGTTGTCCAGGCTGCTTTTATCATCATGGCTTTCTGGGAGACCAGTGATTCTTAGGGTATGTCTCCTGGATCTGTTCTCTAAATCAGTTATTTTTCCAGTGAGATATTTTACACTTTCTTCTAATTTTTCTATCTTCATGTTTTGTTTGGCTGACTCTTGATGCATCATAGATTCCTTAGCTTCAATTGAACTGATTCTAATTTTTAGTAAATTATTTTCCTGAGTTAGTTTTTGAAGCTCCTTTTCCATATGTTAAGATTTCATTTTTGGGAGGTATTTTCTCCAGTTATTTATTGAACCTCCTATCACAGTTCACCAATTTTACTTTTTAAGGATTTATTTTCTTTAGTGATATATTTTTATTTTCCAATTTGTTCAATGTAGATTTAAATTTATCTTCTATCTCTCTAATTTGACTTTTTAAATCTTTCTTGATTTTAAGAATGCTTTTTGGGCTTGAGAGCATTTCGTATTTCCTTCTGTGGTCTCAGGTGTTAATATAAAGTCCATGTTGTCCTCTGAATTTTGTGTTTCTTGCTCAATATAATAGCATCATATCATTCTTGATTTGACAAATTCCTTCTGCCCATTGTGGTTGCCTATGTCCTGAATTTTTAGAGTGGATATCTGCTTCTGGGGTACATATGTACTGCACTTCTCAGGCTGGAAGTTACCGGTTTAGTTTTTAACTTTTTGTGCTATAGCCTCTGTGTATCTAAACTGAGACCAAGGCCAGTATTCTCAGTGTTTCCGCTGAGTTACTGTAAGGCTCACAGAGTAACCTGTGGGGGATGGGTGATCTTACCCCTTCAAGTTTTCACCTCTGTGCCTCTGGGCTACAGCTCAGGCAGGCTCAGCAGTTGATGGCCAGCAGAACTGGTGTCTGCAGATACCTATGGTGGTACTTGTGTTGTTAGTGTTTACTGGATTTATGCCCTTGGGCTTGGGGAGATCCTGCTGGTCATCTGAGGTGTGGCTTGTTGGGATACTTCCGGCCTTTCATTTGAGACTCTGTACTGCTTCAGTTAAGCCCTTCCTCAATGTCTCACAAGCCTGAGGATGTTTCTACTAATTCAGGAATTTACTCTGGGTGGGGCATTTATCTCTGCATTTTCCGGGTCAGGGAGGGGGATTCATAGCAGCTAGGGTTTGCTCTGCTACCTTGGCTCCTGGAAAACCAGGTAGGTGATTTTTAAACATCCAGGCTATGGGCTTGTATCCCCACAAATCTTCTGTCACTGCTGCAGGCCCTGTACTTTCTCTTACCTAGCTCTGACCAGTCATCCATCTTGTAGTTAGATGGCTGCAAATTGCCCTTGTGGTAAGTGAGTCTGCTGAATGGGGCTCCTTCTCACTCCTCTGTAGTCTACTCTCAGGTCCATGCTGGTGCAGGCCCCTCATGCTCCACACTCCCCCTGCCTACCTATGTGGGCACTATGGCTGGGAACCTGCCATGCATCATCTCCCAATGGGCTCTTTCCCTACTGCTGTTTCTATAGACAGTACTGAGGATTTAGACATTTTTGGTTAATCTAAAGTGGTATCATCTAAGTAGAGGTATGGTCACTGCTCTCTTGATCTCAAATCTAGTTCTTACCAATAAAGGGCCCATTATCCCTTGGGACAAGAATTAATTCTACACTTCAAGGCCCCTCTTCACTTAGGACTGGAAA
The DNA here is from genome assembly GCA_011680675.1 of Gymnobelideus leadbeateri. Taxonomy (NCBI): domain Eukaryota; kingdom Metazoa; phylum Chordata; class Mammalia; order Diprotodontia; family Petauridae; genus Gymnobelideus; species Gymnobelideus leadbeateri. The sequence goes on from WOXC01011586.1 coordinate 73,869, forward strand.
TGATACTTCTCTTCAGGACACCTATTCCCTGGGTATCTCAAGTGTTATCCAGTATTAATACAAAGGTCTATTGTAATCTCTTTATGACCAGTTCTCCAAGTCCTTTACCATCTCTGGCTTGAGAGCACTGGAAGTCCCCTCTGATGCTATTGTCACCACTAAGTTCCACTATTGGTGTTGCATCCACTTTTGCTCCATGTTAGTCTCTACCTCCAAGTCACATATCTTTCCTTCCAAACTCCAAAGTTGTTTTAAATTCCAAGTATATCCTACCCAGAGTTTTTTTTCTTTCTATACCACTGAAGAATTTGATTTGAGATATTATTTTAAAGTAGTTAGGAGGGAAATGTTGGGAGACATTGGCTGTCATGCTTCCTTTACTTTGCCATATTGACTCTGCTCTCAGAAGTTCAAAAAATATACAATTTGTTATAAAGAATGGTTCTCTGGGGAAGGCAAGGAAAGGGTATTCTGGAAAATAATGATGACAATTTTTAAATTAAAAAAATTAATAGTAATTTACAGAAGATCTTTGATACTCATATAGCAGTCCCCTTTGACTTAAATTTTCGAAAGGATAAAATGCTGATTTTGATGGTAGAAACTGTAGATAGATAGATTAGATAATCTTTTTTACTTTTTTTCTCTCTATAGTATAATTGACATTTTCAGTATGTGTAATACAACACAGAGAAGAGATAATTCCTACACTATATGATTATATTTTACAGTAGGGGAAAATTAACGTGTTGGTATCCTGTGATGGAGATAATGGAAGAGGGGAATTAGCTTTTCAAGTTATGAAGATTAGCTACACTAATGAAAAGAGTGAGATGGAGTGGCTTAGTGGACACAGGCTTCTATGAAATTGTGGAGAGCATTCCAGACTTGAAGTAATAAAGATTTGGATTCCGTTGGAACTGTGGGAATTGAGTGAACCATACTGAATCCATCTTATGACTCAATTCTGGATCTAACTTGATTTTTTTCTATTTAGTTACAGGTCTAGTTAAATTTCACTCTTGTGGGAAAACTTTATTCACTTATGGAAACTTTGTCAGAAAACTTTGTTGTATTGTTTGAATCTAGTTCTTCATGGCTGGGAAGATAGACTACCTCTACCTGTTGCCTGAAGATCTTTAACTAAGGATCTTTTCATGCTGACCAGTAACTCTGTCAGATCTGAAAATTGATGCAAGATGTTTTCTCAACAATTATACATCTCAAGTATATAATGTCTTATCTGAAAACCATTCTTGTTTTGGTCTGTAAGTTTCTGTTTCTTTGATTGAATATAGATAATTGAAGGGAAGTAGGAGAGCATTTTTTTTCTGATTTCAGTGAATTACACCTGTTTACTCTCCCTCTTCTAACTTGGAAAGTCCCTAATCTCTCTTCCAGTTAGAAATCAGATTTTCTTATTTTGTATCCTTCTTGATATCATGTTAATTATTTTCTCTGAATGCACAAAAATCTGTCTCCCTCTGTATTTGGGGTGTAGTGCCAAACTGAGGATGCCTGGTCCTGATTTGTTATGCAATTGGCAGGCATTACTTAATGAACTAAAATTTTGTTTCCCCAGTTATTTCAGATTTCACTGCATAGTTCCAATCTCACCTTTAATATAATTATTTCATGATGGGAAAGTCAGTTCATCATTCCAAACCTTAGTTTTCTCAATTGAAAATTGATATGGTCACCACTAGCAAGGGTCTATTTTAGTTCTAAATCTATGAACCTTTGAAGTCTAGAGACTTGTTTGTGGTACCAGTCATGTCATTAATAAGCACTGTTACCTTGGGGAATTAATTTACTTCTATGATCTTCTCCCTCATCAGAAAATTAACCAACTTATAGGATTATAGAGACTTTTTTAATAAAGAATGACTGTCAAAACAAGTAAATGAGAAACTTATAAACTGCTATATAAGGAGGGTGACTGATAAATTAAGCCTCTGTTAAAGGTGATGATCCCAATCTACTCAATAAAAGGAAGTTATGACCATTTTTAAAGGATTTCAAAGATCACCTCCCTCTGAAATGTGAACATATCTACTAAAACTATACTGACTGAGTTTTAGAGACTTCTACTATCTCCTTAATCCTGAATTGCAGAGAATTAACCTCTGCTTCCCATGACCTCTCAAAGTAAGCTGGCAAATCGAACTTTTTTCAGCACTTCTTCTTTGCTCTTTCCCACCTTGGACCTTATCATGGAATATATATATATATATATATATATATATACAAAGGATAAAGAAGGGGGAAGAAACAGGGATGTTTAAGGGACATGTATAGTCAGAAGCACATTATAATGAAAGATATGCTTACAAAGAACTGGAGACGAGATATCCTGAATATTCTATGATTAACAAAGGTTTGCAATTGGGGAGGTAGGAGATATTCTAGAGAACTATATGACAGAAACCGAAACTTACATGGACACTAGACCTGAGAAAGTTTTCAGCTTTATGAATTTCCTTGTGAATAAATCAGTCTTAGTTCATAAATTTTAACATTCGGTGATCTGTCCTTTTAGACAGAGAAGGTGATTTTCTGATGGTTGATACTCCTCAGAGAAAGAAGAAGAAAATCCGTAAAGTGCCTATTCAATGTCTTCTTCAGAGAGAAAAGCCAGTTAGTAATTTACACAGAACATGCCAGCAGCCCTGTTTAGAGATACTTCAGCCAGACTGTGGCTCTATGAGTCTTGTACATACTATGTATGACCCTACAGAAGAGAGATATTTTGCCAGAAGCTTAGTTTCTTCAAAATTATCAAAAGGTCATTTCTTTTTTTTTCTTTTTTATAACTTTCTTGTGGGGCAAGGGACTATGGGAAAACTGATAAGATATTTTAATACTTTATATCTTTATTTTTAGGAAGTCTGGTAAGTAACTTGCATATTCAGCATTACTGTGGGAAAACGTAAAGGCTATCCTATACCAAATACTCAGTAGTACCCTGATTACTTATAAAGAACATGTTCATTCCTTTTAGCTACATCTAGAGAAAAATTTTATATGAGCTTGACCTGGAGTATATCAACAGAATTCCTGGAGTATATCAACAGAATTCCTGGAGTAATTTCAGGTGACAGACAATGGTCCAAAAGGAGGAGCCAAATGTCGTAGATCAGGACCCCAAGATTGAACCCAGTCAAGAATTTGTCATTTCAAAGTCATGGGATGTCCTGTGTTAATGGTTACAATTATGACATATGTGTTATTATTATTTTGTAAAAGTAATGATGGCCAATTAATGGAATAAATAAAGTATGCTCAAGTCTAGCAGCTCTAACTTGGACAATAATCCTTCTGGGTCATAGTTATCTCATATATAAAATAAATGAGATTATCTCTTTTATTCTAGCTGTAAATTCCATATAGTCAATCATCTTGTTGTGTCTCATTAATGAGATTTCCAAAGAAGTCTCTTGTAATGTCAAATCAAGAAAGGTTGCTTCACAGAGTATCAATAGGAGCCATTGCCCTGTTCCTAACAAAATCAGTTTATTCAATTAAATTCAACAGCTCTGTCACATAGTAATTGTGAGAGGAATAAACATAATTTAACCTTCTCTGTTACTGCATTAATCATTAATAATCAATGTTAGGATTTAAATATTCAGTAGCTTGACCTCTTTAAAAAACCTTCCTCTTTCAAAACTCTTGGACATGATCTTTTAATATGATAAACAGTTAAACTTGTTTCAAGAGATTCAACAATATAATAATAATATTATTATTAATAATAATAACTAATATAGATTAAATATAATCTGCAGATAGTGAGATATAGTGACATTTTACTTTATTCCCCATTGTTTAGGGTACTATTTTTTTTTAAAGATGAACCTAGAGGGAGTTTCTATGTGGTGCAGTGAGTAAGAGCACGAGCCCCGAGCCCCAGAATCGGGAGGACCCAGGCTTGGATCTGGCCTCATATACTTAACACCCCCACAAAAATACTGCTCTGTAACCTTGAGCAAGTTACTTAATGTCAATTGTTCTAAAAAAATCAACCTAGAGGAGAAGAAAAGAAAAGATTTAACCTAGTGCAACAAAGAGTTAACATTGCATCTATGTCAAAGTGTGAAATCTTCATAAAAGACCCTGAAGACTACAAAAGTACTTGTTACACTGGCATCTAAAGGTCACTGTATTCTTTGTGAAAGTCTTTTGATGACAGCTGTCATTACAAGTTCACTACAAAGCAAGCTTCAGTTATAAAAGCACTCATGGGGAATGGTAGGCATTTCAGAACTAAGGGTTTACTGCTGATGCTATTTTTACATGTCAAGTCTGGTTACAAACTGAGCAGTAAGCAAGATAAATGTGTATATTTAAACTGGACTGACAGTCTCTGTTTTCCCTTCAGTTAAACATTTGATAATATATTAATTCAGATTCTGAGGTCATTTATTATGAGCATGGGAATCACAGGAGTTCCATCATTTATGTAAAATAAAGACTTGATCAATTACCTCAACAGTCACACTGAAAACATAGCTATGTTTTTTTGTCTGTTTAAGATATTTCTTACATCAAGAGATACAAGAAAATGCAGTTTTGATAGCATTCTGCTTGAGATATTTCAGTTGTGTTTCATATCTATGACAAGAGTATATGTTTATTAATGAATAGTAATGTACTTTTACATATTTTAGAAGTAGATGCTACCAGTTTTATTGTGTTTGTTCCAGTGGCAAAATAAAACATAAGAATCACAGAATTTTAGGAGAAGAGACTCAAGAGTCTGTCTAGTCCTACCCTCTTTTTTATAACTGAGATTGAAATAGGTTGAGTTGTCCAGTCACAGAGTTAGTGGCATAGCCTAGGTTTTCTTATCCTCAGGTCAGTAATTAAAAACTTATTTCTTTTTTAAATTTAATTTTAATTGATATCTTTTATTTTTACATCTTCATTTCCCAATATTCTCATTCTCTCTCTCTCTCTCTCTCTCTCTCTCTCTCTCTCTCTCTCTCTCTCTCTATCTTGCTGTCTCTGTCTCTGTCTCTGTCTTTTTCCCTCCCTTTCACAGAAAGCTTTCCCTTTTAATAAAAATTAAAAGAGAAAACAATGATTCAGTATAAATAAACAAGACATCAAGTTTGTCAGTATAAACAATCCTCTGAATCTGATGTCTTCTGCAAAGATAGGAATTTCTTATTTCTTCTTTGAGATCAAAACAGATTTTTTATTGGTTGTTGTCTGTCTGTTTTTGGTTTTGTTTTAAAGTAGTCTCTTTATCTCTCCCAGGCTGGAAGTATAGTGACCATTCATTGACTTAATCCTACTACTGATTGTAATGCCATGCACAGAAGCTTTCCAGAAGACTGCAACTGTGAATAGCTTTTAAGGTTCTGATTACACAATATAGTGAACACTCAATTCATTCCATAACAACTCAAAAAAAAAAAAAAAACATTCACAGAAAATCGAGGTACAGTATCACAACTTATGACAGAAAATCATAATATAGTTTTCACAATAGCTTATCATTAAAATGGCCACATAGTTTTCATCAAAGTGGTCACAATATTTAGAACAAAAAACAATCATCTCAAAGTACAATAGTCAAAGGCTTCCAATCAAGGGGCAACTAAGTTAACTCAATCAGTCACTGATCAATAACAATCATCTCAAAGTACAATAGTCAAAGGCTTCCAGTCAAGGGGCAACTAAGTTAACTCAATCAGTCACTGATCAATAACAATCATCTCAAGTACAATAGTCAAAGTCTTCCCCTCTTGGGGAAGACTTGATTAACTCAATCAGTCACTTATTCAGCAATCAATTACTAAGTATCATACACAAACCCTCCACCCCTAGGTCACTAGTAAGCTACAGTTTCATCATTACTCGGTACCCAGGGAGAGGTCTTTTTTATCTTGACTTGGGGCTGTTTTTCAGATTCTCTGGATTCCCTTCAGGGGTCCCAGATTCTACCTGGATTCACCAGACTGTCACCTGGGTTCAATGGCAGACAGCTCCCAGTTCCTTGTCCAGCTCTCTGGGTAGGTCCTGCTCCACACTGAAGTTCACAGGGTCCAGTCAATTTCAAATCCTTCATAATTTCTGCTCCAGGAATTCAAGGCCCAACCAAACCACAAATAGACAAAGTATTAGCCTCCCAGTCATGCTTCCTGTCTTCTGCTTCCTTAGTCTGCTCCTAGCCTCCTGGTTCCTTGTTCATGGGCTGCTGGGCTCCTCTGTCACCTGGGCTCCTGGGCTACTGGACTCCTGTTCAGAAGAAGCTCTACCAAAACAAGTTCTCAGGAAATTCTGGCTCAGTTCTTCATTCTTTCTTTTGTAGCTGCTCTGACACCAGATGCTGATCCCAAGAAATTCTGACTGTGTTTCTCTAGGGCTTTTCTTATATATACAGCATTAGCTACTTCACGTTTGAGCCAACCCCATCCTGTTAGATCAGCAACAGGAGAAAGGAGTTCATACCTTCTGTTTCCCCAACAGAGGCTTGATCAATCACTAAGTGCTAAGTCCCTGCTACCTTTGCCAACACAAAGGAATCTTCAAATTCAAATCACATTGCTATTACATTGATTGACAATGAAAATTTTACCTATTGCTCTACTTCTGACTTGGACCAGTTTGTTCCTCTATACATAGCCTGGTAGCTAGAACTCTAGATTTTAGGCTTATAGAAGCTCAGAACTTCTGAGCTCAAGTAAAACAGCATCCTTATCTTCTCTAGTAGCAAGTATTTATAATTTTTAGTCATCTTATCTGGCCCGCAATCATAGCTCTTAATGCTACTTTATTTCTTATGTTTAAATGCAAAGCCTACCTGTCTATGTCACCAATATTACTAACAAATTCATACTAATGTATAATGTAGGTTTTGGTGTGTCTTAATGTAGATCATATATTTAATTAAAACACATAATTTTATCATGAGAAGGCATTGGAGGAAGGGATAATATACCCCTATAGAATTGTTTTTATATGTTTCCAAATAGCATAAGCAAAAAACAAATATGGATCATACTTAAAATTTTCATTTGGTTCCATAGGTGTAAGTCTTTTTGATTACCAGAAAAATAGGGAAAATAGTAATGTATTTCTAATCAAAGTTTAGAATTAACATGTCAGTCATGATCACTTTTCCTTGATAGTGTATTGGAGGACTATGCCTATCTTCAATACTGCTTTCATCTTTGACAGCTTGAGCAACTTTCAAATAAGTGAATACCCAGTTCAACAGAAAACCTAACCATGGGGTTTCTGGCTGCAAGGTAATCATAGCTGCCTGAAGTGTGGGGCTTAGTGAGAGACTAAGTATCCTATTGAGACCCAAACCACTATCTTCCCATAGTAAGAAATCTTAGAATTTCATCACTAGATTTTTTCAGTTGCTGCTGCCTCTTACATAATCCAATATGGGAAAGGACAAATTTCAATAGTGTTAAAGAGAAATCCTCCAAGCATGTTCAGTCAGATCTTAGACGTCAACAGCAGGAGGCTGTAAAATAGTTGAGCATGTGATGTTTCTTCAAAGCAGTTCACCAGTAGGGAAGCTGTAGACAATAAGCCAAGATTCTTTCCAGAGCAGTGCCTGAACATTCAATTTAGGAAGAAAAAAATATACCCTTTAATGTTCTCATGGCCAATCTAATTCTAGGCATATGCAGGAAATTATAAACTTCATGATTCTTTCAAATACATTATCAAAACCAAAAATTTCAGAGAAAAATTAATAAAAGGCTATATTTTGAAGTAAGATTAAAATTCTTTGCAGTTTATAAGAATAGGTTACATGTTTTGCCGGTTGGACACTGGTTTGGTTGACATCCTCTAAAATCAAGCTCAGTGGGTATGCTGGACTGACATTTGTCTTAATGAATCAAGATAGGAAAGTTCTCCCACACCCTCCTTGAGCTAGAAATAAAATAGAAGACAGAAGCAAGGGATTGATAAAAAACAAACTAGCAAATAAAAGACCCCTAAGCATATTGGAAAATATGTGGCTAAGTTAAGCCTCTGGTGTTTGACAACTCTGATGACTTCAACCTGGAGAGGACAAATAAAACAAGAAAGAAAAAAAAAGAAAGAAAGAAAAAAAAGAAAGTTCAAATGAAATTATGAGGGGAAAATTCTTATTTACAAAGCTGGTGGACTAGTGATAGACTAATACTATTTTTGATATGGTTTCAAATTATATATTGGAGTTTTCCTCCAACAAATAAGAATGTTATTTGCTCATTTATGACATTGATGCAAGTAGTCCTCTATTGCAATTGCAAGGCAAAAGGTATCATTTGGTCTACAGGGAGACATATTAAAATGTAAGAGTTCTATCCTTCCTCAAAGTAGTCCAGAACCAACAGCTAAATGGAAAATAAGACTTTGGGATATGAGGTCCAAGTGTGGCTACAGACATGGATAACTATTAAATCACCTAAAGCTATTAATTACTCAGGCTGGGTTCCATGTTTGTCACCTGTAACACTGGTTTTAGCTTTGATCATTAAGTTTTACCTTCTCTTAATTTCTGCTTCCCCAGCAATATAGGGCATTTCCAACATAGGGAGCTATAGAGGTTCACTCAGGTATTAGCAGGTACCATGATACTGAGTACATGACCAATCTATTTCACTTCACTCAAGCACACTATCAGTGCCTCCCTCCCTGTCTGCACAAGGCAATTTGGCAATATGCTATTACACTAACCAAGAAAATTGATCCATCTTGCAAAGTTATATATTTGAGACCTACATTAGCCTGATTGGACAAGGAAGTAATTTCTTAGAAGTGAGAACAGGAGAATGATATGAAAGTTTCACAGTTATAGAGTAAATGAGATTTATTGGAAGCTTATTCAGGTCTAAATATCCATCACTAGAGACTGTAGCCATAAGAAGCCTTGAACTTGTTGCCCAATTTGGCATATCTTATTCTAGACTGCCAATAACAGCTTGATCAAGAAATGGACATAGAAATATGGGCATCATTTGTGAACAACAGATTTGGATGTTAATCCACGAGGCAGGTATGGTTTTACCATAGGATAATGGAATAAGAAATACCTGGAACAACCTTGAGAAATAAAATCATTTCAACTTTATGCAAACAAACTCTGAGAGGCAAGACATTAAGAGGAGCTTATTTCAAACCTGACAGGAGATATCTGAAAGGGAAAGAATTTAAATCCAAATAACATCAAGGAGAACTCGGCCTTCCGGAGCAAAAGAAAGCTAATTCTAGGAAACGGTATTTTAAGCATAAAAGAAGAAAGACAAGGAATATGTAAGTGAATAGTGTACATGTAGCTAATGGAGTGAGACCAATAAACAATTGATATATTACATTAATAATGTAGCTGGAATATAAAAAAAATGTTCATAGCAGAATTTTGCATTAGGAAATCAATTGTTGAGGGACCTGTAGTATACCACATTTATTGATTTCCTTTTGAAACATTTTTTTTAAAAGATATAGAAATCAGTTTCTTGATGAAAGGTCTCTTTAACCAATGCATTAAGGTTCTCCCATTAATGCTGGTACTATATATGTTTGTATGATTTACACATTTATGTAAATTAACATGTACTGACAAAAATATCTTATCAAGTTAACAGCAGACAACCATTATTAGATAGAGGAATATTTTATTCATTTCAGGCAGTGATAGTTTATAAATTGTCTTCTTGTTATAAATTACTAAACTAATCTGTTTACTGTGCCTTTCTAAGGTTTAGTTCCATCATTTTAGTCTTTTGCAGGAAGCAAAAAAGATGTAGAAAGGAAAAATCTCTTTTTCTTCTAGTCTAGTCTTGAACATGACACTTTGATTTAGAAAAGCCTTCCTTTTTCTTGAAAATGCAGGTTTTGTAAAAGTAAAGAGTTTAAACTTTCTGTCCATCTGTGCAAATGGACAGAGTTCTGAGAACAAAGTAAGAGTAATTTTTAAATTATTTTTAAAACATATTTTTATTTATTTCATTAAATAATTCCCAATTATATTTAAAATTTAACAGAATTTAGCAGAAAAATGCTGAACAGGTGAGAAAACTAGAAAAGAAATTAGTGCACATTCTTATAGAAGGGAAATATGTCAACATCACTAAAATGCATATTAAAAGAAGACTGAATAAGTCAGAAATTCATATCCTCCATTATTTGGATTATGAATACATTTGCATCTTCCCGAAAACATTGCCTTCACTGATAGAGCAAATTATAATATTACTTAAAATGGGCATTATTCTATTGACAAAATTACTATTCATCTAGTCACCCAGATTCAGAATGTTATTCTTGATTTTTACCTTCTTCCTGACAAATTATAGCCAATTCATTACCAAAACTTTTTTTGCCTTTTTTTTTTTTGCTTTTTTTTTGGAGGTTAAGTGATTTGTCCAAGGTATCATGGCTAATTTTTTGTGTGTTGAGTGGCTGAGACTGTATTTGAACTCAGGTCCTCCTGACTCCAGGGCTGGTGCTCCATTCACTGCTCCACCTAGTTGCCCACATTACCAAAACTTTTTAATCCTAAATCCCTGTTATGTCTTGATATATGTAATATATGTAATATTCCATTCTCTCTCTTCACAAAACTTAATTGACAATATGCAAGTTCTTAAGATGACTTCCCTCCAGATTATTAGAATAGTCTCTACACTAGTCACCTTGGTTTATCCCTCCTGTATTCCATCCATCTTCATACAACTGGTTAATTTTCCTTAAATTACAGCCCTGATCATGTCATCTTTCTACCTAAAATATCTTCAATGGTTCCTCATTTCATTTAGGAAAAAATACAAACTACTTAAACACAAATGTAAAGACTTTTACAATCTATGTCCCACATTTCTTTTTTCATAGCATTTCCTTTCTAAGCTGTCTAGTCAAACAGTCATACTGCTTTCATATCTGATGTCCAATTTATCGATTTCCTTTTAAAATATTTTTAAAAGATGTAGAAATCAGTTTTTTGATGAAATGTTTATTTAACCAGTGCATTAAGGTTCTTTTATAAATGCTGGCAATATACATGTTTGTCTAGTGATTTTGCACATATCATCACACAGGTCTTGGAATGATTTTTCCTCTTACCTCTTCCCTTTAAAATTCCTAGTTTCCTCCAAATAATAGCATAGGCATCATCTCTTATGAGAGCCTGTTCCCTATGTCCCTGCTAATTAGCACTTTTTCAGTCTTTAAAATACTTTGTATTATTTCATAAATATGATATATAAATATGTATTTCTCTCATATATGTATGTGCATATCTATCTATCTATCTATCTATCTATCTATCCATCTATCTATCTATCTATCTATTGCCTTTATTTGCTTGCTCCTGCCCCAGTTTAGTAGATTCAATGCTTCAAGTGCAGCAATGATTTAGCTTTTCTTTTTTTTCTTTTTTCTTTCTTTTTTTGCTGTTTAGAGGGATGAAGGCAGGGCAGTTGGGGTTGTGACTTGCCCAAGATCACATGGCTAATAAGTGTTAAGTGTCTGAAGCTGGATTTGAACTCAGGTCCTCCTGACCCCAGGGTCAGTGCTTTAGTCACTGTGTCACCTAGCTTCCCCTAGCTTTTTTTTTTTTTGTATAACTAGTTCTATAATAACACTTTGTATTTAGAAAGAAATTAATAATTTTAAATGAATAAATATAAGGTAGGTAGTTGTATATTTTGATAGAGGAATATTTTAGTAATTTTAGGCAGTGATGGTTTATAAATTGTCTTCTTGGTATAAATTACTAAACTAATCTGTTTACTATGCCTTTCTAGGTTTAGTTGTTTCATCTTAGTCTTTTGCAGGAAGCAAAAATAATAATGTAGAAAGGAATATAGAAAAGAAAAAATACAGTAAACAATATTTACAATGTGAATTAAAAGTGGGGAAATAAGTCAAGACAGTATTCCTAGAGAGAACATTTAGATGTGTATTATACTGGAGAATTGTATAATACTTTTGTGGGAGCTCCAGTTGTTAGCATCTTCAATCCTTGAGTAAAATAATCAATTACATATTATTAATATGTGCAAGTTCTTAAAACGTCTTTCATCATTCTCAGATGGTAACATCAGCAAGTCCTAGTGTCTATTGAATAGTGACAGATCAAGCAGACCAAATGGCAATTGCCCCAGCTAATTCTGTGTTACATATGTGGGATAGCCTCCATCTCTGAAAATCTCATTTTCCCTTAGTCTAATCTTATACATGACACTTTGATGTAGAAATGCCTTTCTTTTTTTTGAAAATGCAGGTTTTATGAAAGTAAAGAGTTTAACCTTTCTGTCTATCTGTGCAAATGGACAGAGTTCTGAGAACAAAGTAAGAGTGATTTTAAAATTCTGTTTAAAAACATACTTTTATTTATTTCATTAAATAATTCCAAATTATATGTAAAATATGAGTCTTTTTTATTTGACGAGTTCCAAATTATGTTCCTTCCTTCAGGTACTCCAACATGCAATGAGAAGGCAAGCAATATGATATCAGTTACACATGTGAATTCATACAAAACATATTTCCATATATAACTAAAGAAAACACACACACACACACACACACACACACACGAAAAAAATAAAGGGATTTTTAAAAGTACACTTTAATCTGCTCTAAAAATTCATCAGTTCTCTCTCTAAAGGTAGATAGCATTTTTAATCATGTATCCTTTCGAGTTGTCTTGGATCATTTTCTTTATCAGAGTGGCAAAGTCTTCCACAATTAGTCATCCATATGCTATTGCTTTTACTCTGTTCAATGTTCTTCTGGTTCTACTCACATCACTATGCATAAGTTCACGTAAGTCCTCCCAGGTATTTGTGAAACCATCCCACTCATTTTTCTTTTTTTAATCTTTAATTTATTTTTTGTTTTCAACATTCCTTTGCACAAGATTTATTTTAATGATGTGCATTATTTATTATATTATTTTATTTATGCATTAAAACATTATTCAAGAAGGTCCATGTGATTTAGTAGATTGTGAAAGGTCCTTGAAAGAAACCAACAAAATGTTTTAAAACCTGTTATCTAGTACAAAGTCTTCATTTTACAGGCATTGCTGTTGAAATTCAGATGGTAACTGGGCCAAATTCTTTTAAGTAGAACTGAGATTTCAACCCAAATTCTTCATACCACATTTGTTTTGGCTTTGGGTCTTTATATATACCATGTTGGGTAGCCAGAAAGTATAGTAGATGCAATCACCCCACCTCCAGTGTTGGAATGATGTAGACTGTAGGTCCCCAAAAAAGAGAGAAATATCAGGCAAACTTGAGAACTTCACTCCTTTAGCTTCAGGTTTCTCTTCCTTTGGTTCCTCCTCTTTTGCTTCTTTTATTCCCTGTGTTTTATTCTTTTTCCTCTTCCTTTTTTGATTCTCTTGGCTTTATTGAATTTAGATGAGTTCTTTTGACCACCCTCACCTTTCTGTCCAAGAGTGAAAACTTCTCACATTCCATTCTCTTGTCTGAGGAGCACATTAAAATGCATTTGTTAGGATCTTTGTCATTCTTATCTCCACTGTCCTGCATTCCTTCCTCAGGAATAGGTTACATCTGGATATAAGGCAGCATCTAGTTAATTTCAAACAACTTCTGCTTGATCTTCTCCAAATGCTCATTAGGATTCTGATCAAAATCTGATCCAAATTATTCAAAGTAGTCATTGTAGAGAAGTTCATAGGGGAGCTGTGTCTAAAGACACAATTGTCTCGTATGTCTAACATCTGGCTATATTGTCAATGCCAGAAGCATCAGCATGGGTAAATGAAGCTCCTGACAAATTCCACACAATTGGTATGTCCACTGATGGTGAGGATGAAACAACCTAATGGGTCTCCAGACAGGCAATCAGAACCAAACTTCAAGATGAATGCATTTGGTCAAAATATCTCCATTACCTTGGACATGACTGTTTTCATGATGGCCTCATAGACTCATCATTGACCCCATCAGAGCAGTATATCTTCTTCAACATTACTGCCAGATCATCAGCCAGATCTGTCTGATGTTCTGTAATTTGAAGACCTGAAAATTCAAATTGAGTTCTCTGACTCTCAATCCAATATTATCCAGAGCTATTTTATCTGACTTGTCAATATTGTTTGTAAAATATCGCATTGAGGGGGCGGAGCCAAGATGGCTGAGTAGAAACAGCTCGTCCAAGCCTCTCTGCCCCCAGATTCTCCACAAACTATGTAAAAAAGGACTCTGAAAATCTTCTGGAGTCCCAGCACCCACAGAACGACACAGAGAAGCTAACCTCCCGCTGAGGACAGCCCAGCACCCTGCAGGAAGGACCAGCGCAGTGGTCTGGGAGCCGGCAGCGCGCAGAGCGCCAGAGCCGAGCCGAGCCGAGGTCCACGTGAGCCGAGGTTTTAGCCCCAGGGCGGCAGGGCCAGCAGCCGGCTGGAGGAACCCCAGAACACCAGGAACTGTGGAGACGCCAGAATTATCAACATAGACTTGCCTAGGACAAAGTAAGAGGTTAGTGTCCTAAGGACTTTGGGACCTGTATTTGGGGAATGCGTCAGCTCCCTCCCCTGGGGGCTAGAAGCTGCTGAGGAGACACGCCACTGTGTAGTTTTCAGAGGCATTTCCAGCTCCCAGCCTACAAATTGTGGGGAGATCCAGCGATCAGTCTTGGGGGGTAATCGCTCTTGCTTTAACCTCCCTGGATCTGGATTGTGATCTAGGGTGGAAGTTGTGGGTGGGTTTATAGTTTGCCAGAAACGGAAGTTGCCCCCCACACGTTCGGGACGAAAATTCCTCTAGCTGGCCTTAAAGCCATAGTGTGGCAACAAGCCCAAAAGTCAAGCAATTAAGTGGCAACATGCCAAGGCAAAGGAAACAGAAAAATGCAACCCTAGACTCTATTTTGGGGGCATAGAGCGGGAAAAGGACTGTGAGGTCAGAAGTCCTGCTCCAAAAGCCCCAGGGGAAAACATGAGCGGGTTGCAGGCCATAGAGGACCTTAAGAAGGACTTTAAAAATCAAATAAGAGAAGTGGAGGAAAATTAGAAAGAGAAATGAGAAGGATGCAGGAAAAGTATGAAATGAGGGTCAACAGCCTGACTGAGGAAAACAACACCTTAAAAAATAGACTAACTCAAATGGCAAAGGAGGCCCAAAAGGGCAATGAGGAGAAGAATGCCTTAAAGTCGAATTTGCCAGATGGAAAAAGAATCTCAAAAGTTCACTGAGGAGATTCATTCCTTCAGAGTTAGACTGGAGCAAATGGAAGCTAATGACTTTATGAGAAATCAAGATGCTGTTAAGCAGATCCAAACAAACGAAGATTAGAAGGCAATGTGAAATATCTCATGGGAAAAACCACTGACCTGGAGAATAGATCCAGGAGAGACAATTTTAAAATTATTGGACTACCTGAAAGCCATGATCAAGGAAAGAACCTAGAAATCACCCTTCAAGAAATTCTCAAGGAAAACTGCCCTGATGTTTTAGATCCAGAGGGCAAAATAGAGATTGAAAGAATCCACCGATCACCTCCTGAAAAAGATCCCAAAAAGAAAACTCCCAGAAAATATCGCATTGAGGATTAGAAACAATGCTCCAGATGTTTTCTGACCAATTCAGAAGGCAGTGAGTATAACAATAACTTTATGAACCATAAGGGTTAGCAGCGGAGAGTGCACTGAGCCTGGAGTCAGGAAAACTGAGTTTCTTCACAAGATTTTGAGTTACAGGTTTTCTTCCCATCTCCAAGATATGGAGCCTACTGAATACCCTTTCCCCCAATCTGCTCTCTCTCATATCCTGCTCTATCCTCCTCTAACTTTCTAGTAGGACAGGATGTATTTATATATCACAGAGACTGTATACTTTATTTCTCAGTTGCATGAAAAAAGAAAAAAAAACATTTATTTTTAAAACTTTGTTTTCCAGATTATTTCCCTTCTGCCCTCTTCAACCACCACCACTGGGAAGGCAAGGAATTCAATATAGGCTGTAAATGAGTAGTTACACAAAACATTTCTATAGTATTTATATTGTGAAAGATGAACTGTATTTCCCTCCATCCTATCCCATCCCCCCACTTATTCTGTGTTCTACTTTGACCTTGTTACTTTTCAAAAGTGTTTACTTCTAACTACCCTCTTGCCCAGTATTCACTCCCTTCTATTATTCCCCCTCTTATGTCCTTACCTCCTACTTTTCTGTAGGGTAAGATATCCACTTCAGTGTGTATGTTATTCCCTCATGAAGTCAAATTCAATGAGAGTAAGGTTGACCCATTCTCTTTCACCTTCCTGCTCTTCCCCTCCATTGAAACAGTTTTTTTTTTTTTTGTAATTTGCCCTATTCTCTCACTTTCTTCTTCCCCTATTACATTGCTCTCTCACATTTAATTTTATTTTTTAGATATCATCCCTTCCTATTCAACTCATCCTGTGCCCTCTATGTATACACATATACACACACTCATATGTGTGTGTGTGTGTGTGTGTGTGTGTATTCCCTTCAAGTATACTCATAATGAGGAGAGTCTCATGAGTTACAATTATCATTTTTCCTTGTAGGAATGTAAATAGTTGAACTTTAATAAGTTTCTTATGATTTCTTTTTCCTGTTTACCTTCTCATGCTTCTCTTGATTCTTGTATTTGAAAGTCAGATTTTCTGTTCAGATCTGGTTTTGTCAACAAAAATACTTGAAAGACCTTTATTTCATTGAATGACCATATTTCCCACTGAAGTATTATACTTAGTTTTGCTAAGTGGGTGATTCTTGGTTTTAATCTTAGCTCCTTGGATCTCTGGAATATAGTATTCCAAGACCTTTGATCCCTTAATGAAGAAGCTGCTAGATCTTGTGTTATCCTGATTGTGTTTCCACAATACTCAAATTGCTACTTCCTGACAGCTTGCAATATTTTCTGCTTAAGCTGGGAACTCTGGAATTTGGCTATAATATTCCTAAGAATTTTCTTTTTGGGATCTTTTTAAAGAAGCAATCAGTGAATTCTTTCAATTTCTAATTTTGCCCTCTGGTTCTAGAATATCAGAGCAATTTTCCTCAAAAATTTCTTAAAGGATGATTTCTAGGCTCTTTATTTGATCATGGCTTTTAGGTAGTCCAATAATTTTTAAATTAACTCTTTGGGATCTATATTCCAGGTGAGTGGTTTCTCCAATGAGATATTTCACATCACCTTCTATTTTTTTCATTTGTTTGCATCTGTTTTATAATATCTTGATTTCTCATAAAGTCATTAGCTTCCATTTGCTCCAGTCTAATTTTGGCGTAATTATTCTTTTCAATATGATTTTGAAATTCCTTTTCCATCTGTTCAATTTGACTTTTTAAGGCATTCTTCTCCTCACTTGCACTTTGGGCCTCTTTTGCCATTTGAGTTAGTCTATTTTTAAGTTGTTATTTTCTTCAATATTTTTGGGTCTCCTTTAGCAGGCTGTTGACTTGTTTTTTAATGATTTTATTACATCATTCTCATTTCTCTTCCCAACTTTTCCTCCATTTCTCTTACTTGAATTTCAAAATCCTTCTTGAGTTCCTATATGGCCTGTAACCAGTTCATATTTTTCTTGGGTTCTTTTGATGCGGGAGTTTTGAATTTGTTTTCTTCTTCTGGTTCCATATTTTGATCCTTTTTGTCAACAAAAAAGTGTTTTGTGGTCTGATAGCTTTATCTCTACTTGCTCATCTTACCAGCCAATTACTTGACTTTTGAGCTGTTTGCAAAGGCACAACTCTGCTTCCAGAATGGAGAGAGCTGTGTCCCAAAAAGCTCAGGTTTTCACATTTGCCAGAGCTATGAGGAGGGAGCCCTCTCTATAGCCACCACACACATCGGCACACTGGCCACACACCCCAGGACAAATACCCAGGACCGTGATCCAGATCCAAGCAGGTCAGAGCAAGAGCAATTACCCTCTGAATGGTTTTTCATCCCCCTACAATCTGCAGGCCAGGAGCTCTGTAGGCAGCCATTGCAGCAGGTGCAGCTGCCATGCCTCTGCCACCTCTTGGTGTAGGGGTAGCAGCCAAACTGTTAATCTCTACCTACTTCCAACAGAGTTCCATACTAACCTTTTACTTTCTCTTTGGCATTTATGAGTTGAGAAGTCTAGAAACCATCACAGCTGCAGGTGATTATCTCTCCTGAAATCTGTCTGGAATGTGTGTGCAGCTGGTTGGGGCCGCCATGGGTCTGGGCCCTGTGGCTCATGTGTGACTCTGCTCAGCTCCCAATCTGGTGTGATAGACCCTTCCTGTCTGCCTTCCAGGCTGCCTTCAGAGGGAGATTTGTTTCTCTCTGTCACTTTGTGGTTTCTGTAGTTCTAAAATGTGTTTAGAGTTATATTTTACAGGTATTGGAGTTGGTTGGAATAGGAAGTCAGCCAAGTTCCTGCTTTTACTATGCCATCTTGCCTCTGACTCATTTTTCTCATTTTACTCAATCACAATCATACACTACAAATTATTCAGGCTTTCCCAAGTGATGGATATACACTTGAATTCCAATTTTATTCTACTCCAAAATAGCTGCTATAAATATTTTTGTAGGAGGGAGGAGAGGACAAGGGAGGGATCTTTAGAGGGGAGGGTGAGGGAATAGTAAAATAGGGGTGTAGAAGGGTGCTTAGATTTTTGGGAATGGGAGGATAAGGAAGGGATCCTTGGAGGGAGATAAGGAAAGCATCAGCTGGAGCAATTGCATTTAGTTTGCTTAATCTGTCACTATTTAATAAACACTAAGAATTGCTGATGTTCCTATCTAAGAATCCTGAAAGGAGTAAAGTAGAAGAGGGAGGAGGGATAGGAAAGAAGCAATGTGCACATACAGAAAAACAAAGATCAGGAGTAGAAATGTTTTGGTAAAATATGTCTATATATGTATGTGTGTATATATATATATATATATATATATATATATATATATATACATATATATATATACATATATATATATTTGTGTGGATATATGTATAACAATAGAGAAACATCTAAACTTTATTGTAGCCTTCTAGGGGAATGGGGGAGGCTATGTATATATTTATAGCTATAGAGAAACATATCTAAATTTTATTGTGGCCTTCTGGGGGAGGTGGGAGAGATGGAAAAAAATAACAGGAAAAAGTGCACAGTAGAGAGCAAAGGAAAACTCACAAGGAAGCAAAGATAAGATGGACAATTTTCAACGCAACAGGTATTATTTATCATTATAGAATTTATTGAAATGAAAATTAATTGTTACATATTTTGAACCCTATCATGTTCTGCTATACACACAACTTCCTTTTTTTCCCTTTCTAACTTTGTATTTAATTTCCAATATTTAAATTCATGATGGTTTTTTGTTTCCTTTCTTCATTCTTTATTTCTGTTCTGGTATTTGAGTCTAAAATAAAAAAGAGAGGGAGAGAGAACATATTCTTTTAAAAATATATTTTCTTCTTTTTTATTGGATTTCTTTGGGATATAGACCCAGTGCTGGTATTGCTAGGTCAAAGGATATGCTTAGTTTTATTTTAGTCAACTGGGAATTAAATTAAAAATTGTTTTGCAAAATTGTTAGAACAGTTCACAACCACCAACTGTGCATTGGCATTCCAGTTTTCCCAAATCCTGTTCAGAATTTGTCATTTTTCTTTTTCTGTCATGTTTACCAATCTGATACATATGAAGTTGTATCTCAGAATAGTTTAATATGTATTTCTCTTATCAATAGTAAAACCATCTTACTGTGATTATTGCTAGCTTTGATTTCTTCTGAAAACTGTCTGTTCACATCCTTAAACCATTTATCAAAGTGAGAAAGGCTCTTATTTTTTATACTTTTGGCTCCATTTCTTATATATTTGTTTTTTTTAGGGCAATGCTTTAGTATTTCCCCTTAGTTTCCTGTATCCTTCCAATTTTGGCTACATTATTTTTATTTGCACACACTTTTTTTCTTTCATGTAATCTATATTATCCATTTTCCTTACTATCATTAAATCTCTTGTTTGGTCATAAACTTTTATATACTTAGATCTGACATATACATTTTCCCATGCTCTCCTAATTTAATTCTTATATCATTATTTATATCTAAATCCATTTTAACCTCTTCTTATTATATCATGTGAGAAATAGATTCATGCCTATTTTCTTCTAAACATATTTCTGGTTTTACCAGCAATTTTTGTCAAATGAGTTATTACACCAAAAATTTGAATCGTTAGGTTCATCAAAGATGAAATTAATATTCCCATTTACTTCTACTAATTGTGTGTTTAATCTATGCCACTGATCCACCACTCTATTTTTTTAGCCAGTATCAGATTGTTTTCATGAATAACACTTTGTAATATAGTTTGAAATCTGGTATTGCTAGGTTGCCTTCCTTCACATTTCTTTCCATTGATTTCCTTCATATTCTTTCCCTTTTGTTCTTTCAGATGAATAATGTTATTATTTTTCTAGAACTATGAGATATTTCTTTGGTACTTTGATTGGTATGACACTGAATGAGAAATTAATTTAGATAGATTTGTCATTTTTATTATATTTCCTTGGATTACTCATTAGCAATCAATATTTCTCCAGTTACTTAGATTTGTCTTTATTTGTGTGAAAACTGTTGTGCAATTATGTTCATATTGTACTTGCTTTTGTTTGGGAAGGTAAAGTTTTTTATGTTGTTTTGTTGCTTTATGGGAGGGAGAAGGTAGGGCAATTGGGGTTAAGTGATTTGCCCAAAGTCACATGGCTAGTGCATGTGTGTGTGTGTGTGTGTGTGTGTGTGTGTGTGTGTGTGTGTGTATGTGTGTGAAATGTCTGAGGCCCTCCTGACTACAGAGCTGGTGCTTTATTCACTGTACCACCTGGCCGCCCCCAAGTTTTTTATGTTGTCTGCCATTATTTTCTCTTTCTACCTCTTCCTTTAGAGTTTTGTTGATAGTTTTTAGAAATGCTAATGATTTATTTGGATTTGTTTTATGTCCTGTAACTTTGTTAAACAAAATAAGACTTGTGGAATGTTTCACAGTTAGGATCTGTTCTATCAGCCTTCACCACTGCCACAAATGAGAGGGATTTTCCTCTTCATGTACTGCAGTGATCATGGACTAGGAAACAACATATTGGAAACAATGTAAATTTAAACAACAACATTTTTGTCTTTTTTTTGTAGATTTAGCCTTATTTACATCATTTAGCTGAAAGAAATCTCTGTATCAGTTTCCTTAAATAATGTCAATTATAAAGGAGAACAAGTGTGTTTATATATGCATTTAGGTATATATTTTTATACTTAGCTATAATTATATACCTAGATAAGAGATAACTGTGTGATGGGGACTAACAGTTGACCTTAGGAAGCCCTGAATTCAAATCTACCTCTGGAACAGACTGTGTCACCTGTAGCAAGTCACTGGATACCTCAGTGTAATAATCAACTCTTTATTCCAGTTTAAGAGTAATTGATGTTCTGTATTGGGAGAGGAATATTCTTCACTGAAATGTTATTTTATCCTTGAAACTCAAGGTCAAGTTAAAAAATCTCTGTCTCTCTCTGTATTTCAGATCTATATCTATGCATAACATGGGTTATGTAAATAAGTAATTTTTTTTTCCTTCAGAGTAACTTATAAGGATTCTAGATTTAGATTTTATTACCAGGCTCCATTATATACTAAACAAAATACATCACACATAATACTCATTGAAATATAATTCTTTGTTTATTAAAAACATGCTGTACTTGAAGGTCAAACTCAAATGTGGGGAACAAGTTTGTTGTATTTTAAAATTAATATTAATGCTTCACTGGCCTCTTCTTTTAATGGGTGACTCACTGCCAACAATAAAACTGTCTACAATCTCTCATGAGGAATAATATTACCTAATCATGCCCATAAAAGAAGTTCTCCAAGTGGGACACTCTCTAATAGAACTTATAATTCTCAGCTTATTTTTCCCTTTAGAGCTTTGATGCATTTTTAAAATTTGCTGTTAAGAGTAGACTGTAGTTTTTCATTCTGTCATTAGAACTACAGTAAATGAAATGCTGACTTTAGCTATGTTACCCATGGGACATTTGGCTTTTTTTTAAAAAAAGGAAGAAAACATATTAAGTAGAAATTTCCACATGTTTCATATTGAAATACCATTTGGGTTTTATATATTGAGCTCTCTCAATGGTGAGGAAAACTAGAAGAGCAATTATTGAGTTAAGGAGACACTAGAGAAAAATGTAATCCAGCTTTATTGAAAACTGAGAAATGTGATATTTTTTCTTCTTTACAGAGTTGGGGGATTAACAATTTTATTGATCACCTTTTCACCTTCATCATGAAAAAATAGGAAATGATAGCATGATGTTTTTATTTGCCCCTTTGAAATATGTAGTTCCCACAGAATATGTGCAGTTTGTGAGTGCACAAGTTGTTTTGTTTGTTTTTAATGGATTTGAACTTATTTTGCTGATAACTTGTACATTTCAGTTGATTAACATCATAATAATCTATTTTATTAAATGTGATCCTAATACTGTATTAACTTATATAGGGTGCTCAAAAACTTATTCTATGTAATCATTATAGGGTTCCCTATTTATAGAAGTCATAATGGTACTAGAGCAGAATTTAAGCTTCTGCAGGAAATAGTGACATGTTTTATTTATGTATCCACAACATGTAGCACAGCACTACACACACAGAAGGAACTTGATAACTAATTGTCATTTCATTTATACAAAAAAGAGAAGAGAATTATATTTTAGATTTAAAGTAGAAGGGACTTTGAAATAATTTAGTTTAATGCCTAGGACACTTTATATATGAATAAATTAAGGCAGAGAGAGTTTAAATAACTATCTCAAAGTCACACATTAAATTAGAGGAAAAACTGTGACCTGGAAACCCAGGTCTCTCGTCTTCTAGTCCAGTTTTGCGAGGGTTCTGTGGTGAAACTTCTCCATGCCACATGTTCATTGAGTGTCTTTGGCTAGTAGTTCATTTCCTGAAAATGCTTCATTTCCACAGAATGCCTTATAAATGAATGCTAAAATTAAGAGAAATGAACTAGTAGCAATATGTATGTCATATAATATATATGTTAGAATTAGATTTACTCACTGTCTCATTTGATTGAGATAAATACCTAAAAACAATAAAAAATACACACACACACACACACACACACACACACACACACCTGTGCATGTATTGAATCTAATTCACACTAAAACTCACTTAATAATTAAGTTATTTTCTCTTAAAACCCCCAGAGAACTTTGTGAATGGGATTTTTAGGTAAAAAGAAATATGAATAATATAACTTTATGGAGCACAACATAATAGAGGGCAGATCTCAAAGGAAATATAATTTTTTGCATAAGCATACATGATGCCTACACCAAGAGAAAGGGGATAGGAATGGAAAGTGGGCAATATTTTTTCCAATATCTGCTTTTCTATTTTACCTCTTCATCTGTGAGTAGCTTTGTTAGAGATTAGGACTGGTAGGAAGTACCTTCTCCAACTCCATTTCGATTCCATTTGTCTTTGATATCTAGCCCATTAGACACCTCAGCTTTATAGACTATGGATAATGTTGCAATGCAAAAATAGTGCAGTCTCTCAGTGATTTTATTAGACATTGGTTTCAAGGAGGAAAAGAAATCAATTAATCTTTCCCTTGAAGAAATTTATGTTGGTCTTTGGAACTAGCTCTGAGAAAGTTGAATACCCAACACCAGACCTCATGCATACAGACACAGACACAGACACAGATACACACACACACACACACACACACACACACACATACACACACACACACACACACACACACAGACATACACACATCTCTAAGGATAACAGAAATTGTGTCCTTTCTAAAAAATCCTATTTTAGTGGAGTTTTCTTTTTCATTGATCCAGGAAATTTACCAGTGAAGATATTTCCTGTGTCAATGTGGATCTCAAGGCAAATCATCACCTGCTTTATAACTTACACATTTAGTTTCCTGGATCTTCAAGAAGTTAAATGACATGGCTAGGGACAAAAGACCAATTATTCTCAGAGGTAGAAACTGAAAGCAGGTTCTTATAACTCTAACATTAACTTTCTATTAACTACACATTTTGTTTTCTTTCCATTTGATTTCAATTTGTTTTGTTTCTACTTGGTAGCATTTTACTAAGGTGGATATCAACATTTTAAATGATTTGTGTAAAGCAAAGTTTAGCCCAATGATATATTTATTTGTCATATTAATTTATTTACTCTAATCTATATTACTTTTTGTTTTCTCTTTCTACCCAACCATATATTGGCCCACAAATTTCAATTGCATATTCATATGATAAGGGGCAGCAAGATGGTGTCATGGATAGAGTGCTAGGTTAGTCATGAAGACTCATCTGTGTGAATTCAATTCTGGCATCAGACAATTATTAGTTGTTACACTAGATGGGTCACTTAACTCCGTTTGCATAAGTTTCTTCATGTGTAAAATGATCTAGTGAGAGAAATAGCAAAGCACTCCAGTATCTCTGCCAAGAATACCCCAAATAGGGTCAGAAACAGTTGGACATGACTGCAATGACTGAATGACAAATCCATAAGGTTAAATAATTTGATGTACAAACAATAAACTTTTTGCTCCCCTTCCTTTTTTTTACCAAGCTTCCTAGAAAAACTGGCACTCTAAAATTTGGATATATCTATATATTATCTATCTATCTATCTGTCTGTATATGTATGTATATATGTATGTATGCATGTATACATATCTATATCTATCTAACTCTATCTATCTATCTTACTCTATCAATCTATCCATAACTTAGTGGGATGTTGTAGGCCAGACCCAATTCAGTCATTTGTAACAGTTCAGTTCAGAGATTGGAATTAAGTGATAATTAAAAGAAACCATTAAACACTTATCAAAAGGAAGTTTGCTTAGCCTTAGCATAGAGAGAATGCTCAGCAAAGATATTGATAGACATTCCCCCCTCATCTCTATATAGAAACTCTGGTCATCAGGGTGTAATAACTCCAGGAAGTTTCATATCTACCAATTCAGAAGCAGAGGTTTCCTTGTGGTCTGGTCTCATTCTCTTAAGCAACTTAGGAGCCTAGTCAAAGAATGATAAAGACCTTCTTCCAAAAAAATAAGTCAGAAGGAATGACAAAAAATAAATGTATACATGTAGCCAACATAATAGGGAACCATGTAAAAATTTCTTCAACCACATTTTCTACTGACATCATCATTTTCTATCTCTTATGCAGCTGACTTGAACTTTTCTAAGGTTGTCTGAAGAGTGAACACACTAGGCAGGTCCTATGAAACTGGAAAGCCATTCAGCTTGGTCTTAACTATTTATGTGTTTGTAATCCAATGACTTAGTCAAATTCACAGAGGCTCACCAGTGGAGGTCACAGTTGAGTCATTGTACTATATATAAATTCATTGATTTTACTGTTTAAAAATTGACTTTAATACAATAAATAGCTCAACAACAAACATCAGACTAAGCACACCTGAAAACATTTAAAGCTGATTAATTACATGTCACTTTCAAATGCTATAGTTTGAATGTTAATAGAAAGGAAGTCTATATCCTTCAAACTTGATAATGTGGTGCTAGCTCTGACCAGTTTTGACACTGATTTGAATATTGCTTTCTGCTTCCTTTTAGTGTTGACTTTAAATAACTGTGATATCATTTATTTTTTACTCTGTTATTTCTCTTTGGACTGCTTGATACAAATTAGTCTAATTTTCCTCGGAAACATCCATATTTGTCATTCCTTATGACAAAATATATTTTATCATTAATACAAAATTTTTTATGGGTGGCTAGGTGGCACAGTGAATAAAGCACCGGCCCTGGAGTCAGGAGGACCTGAGTTCAAATCCGGCCTCAGATGCTTAACACTTATTGGCTGTGTGACCTTGGGCAAGTCACTTAACCCCAAATTCCCTGATGCTCCCCCTCCAAAAATTAAAAAAAAGGTTTTTACCATTATCATTTTCAGCCACACTTATTCATTGAACACACTGTATTTTCATTTATACATACATATATACACATATACCTAAATACATAAGCATATACATACATATGTATATGGATATGTGTGTGTATGTGTGTGTGTAAAGTCTTTTCCTCTTGTCAATTTCAACCTGGTAGGCCAAATCGAATGGTATGATCTTTGGATCTAATTCTAACAAAATAAACAATTTAGCAGCCTTTCTTAAATATTTTCAAATTATTTTCCAGAACAGTTGAATAAATCATAGTTCTACCATCAGCAGTTAGAGTACCTGTGTGCACACAGCCCCTCCAACACTGTGTAAACAATTTATTATCTCAGTTCTGACATATAAAACTTTCATAACTCTGGTAAAGTTATTTACCTTTTCTGGGTCTTTGTTTCTTTATCTATAAATATGAATTTGGATTGCATTAGAAGACCTTTAATATCCCTTCTATCTCAAAGTCTCTCATGATATGATCTCCATTGCAAAAGTATTCACAAGGATTAAGTCATGACTCCTTGAAGTTTTCTAGAAATCCCTGCATTTCAAGAGATGACTTCAAAAATGTAGTAAGACAAATTTAAACAATGAAGTTATATGGTTCACAAATATTTATGAATTAATTTGTTATTTATCTTGTATTTAAGGTGATTATTCACTGATATAGAGTCTGGTGGGGATATGTTTCGATAAGAATCACATAATTGTTATTTTGCTATATTCCCTGGCCTCATTGTTGAGAAGTCTGATTTCCTCTATATTACATATCCCTAAAAAGGAAATCCACAACAATGACAACATTGTGTGCCTAGTTATAATAAGTCAATAGTGTCAATTTCACATGTAATTTTTTAAAATTTTATTATTAAATATACCTTGTAGGTAATACTGATAAAGTGGTATGAAAGAAAAAAAATGAGGTGGCATCTTGTTCAGTCCAAGTCATATAAACATGAAAGGCTGAGCATGGTTTTATCATTTTACCTAGAATTTTATACCATAGCGATATCACACTGTTAGAAATCTTTTAAAGTATGCATTTTTATATCTAGATTTGGTCTATGAGCACATCATCTAATAGTGCAATGGCTTGAAGTAGAGTTTAGTGATAGATTTCAGCCCATATTAGTGATATGAAATAATATGGCTGGATATAAGGCTTTTCCAGAGTTTATTGGTTTCAAAAAACAAGTCCTTATTGAGACCCTAATATGTGCACAGTCCTCTTAAAGGTACTTTTCATGATCTCAAATGTAAAATGCTTTGCCAGTCTCTTGCCATTGTGTTTTCAGTTCTTCAGGTCTTATGAAACAAAATGAAAGATCAAGAGCCTCTGTAGATATCACAGGCAAAGTCAAGTTCTTTGCCAGTATTCATTATCTTTTTTTTTTTTAAAGCAATTGGGGTTAAGTAACTTGCTCAAGGTTACATGGCTAGTCATTATTTATGTGTGGGTGCTCATTTTCTGAGGCTGGATTCGATCCCAGGTCATCCCAACTCCAAGGCCTGCGCTCTTACTCACTGCGCCACCTAGCCACCCCCAGTATTCATTATCTTAATCCAGAGCAATCAAGGTGAAACCCAATCCAATTACTCATTCAGAATACTGACACATATAAAGGATAATAGATCTGGTGCCAATTCAATTCAATAAATATTTATTAAATGCCTAACAATCTAAGTCACTGTTATATATGCTTGGAATATGGAAGATGAATAATAATACAGTCTGTTCCCTGAAGGATTCTGCCATAATGCCATATTCTCCCATAATGAACTCAGAGCTTGAGGGGAAAAAGATATGCATGCAAAAAAGTTTGATATGAAGCAGAATCAGATGAGAGGCCTAGGAAAAATGTTCTAAAAGGACCTTAATTAATTTATTTTAGTTAATGGGCTTGGAGAAGATTTGTGGAGATGTGCCTTGATGTGGCTTGTGGAGATGCCCCTGAGATGTGGCTTGATGTGGCTTGTGGAGATGCCCCTGAGATGTGGCTTGAAGGAAAATGAGAATTTAAATGGAAAAAGTAATGGAGAGAGTAGTTTCTAGACATAAAAATGTGTTATTCAAATGAAGAGAGGAACACAAGACGGCAGGATGAAATTAAGAAGTTACTGGTTTACTTTAACCAAATAATACAATTCACAATGACTTAAAAGAAAAAGAAATTCTGGGGCAGCTAGGTGGCGTAGTGAGTAGAGCGCTGGCCCTGGAGTCAGAAGGACCTGAGTTCGGTTCTGGCCTCAGACACTTAACACACACAAACAAAAACGTAACCGTGTGACCTTGGGCAAGTTACTTAACCCCAATTGCCCTTGAAAAAGCAAAAAAAGAAAAAAAAGAAATTCTATTGGAAAGATAATTTGGAGCATAATTTCAGAAGACCTTGAAAAGAAAGGTAGATAGTTTTTGTTATCCCATTGGTAGTTGTGAACTATGGGACTTTTTCATGGGGGAGGGAAGCACAGGATGTGGGTTAATGGCTAATCCATACATTGAAATGATTTGGGCAGCTATGTGAAGGATAGAATGCAGAAAACAAAGACTAGAAGCAGAATGTTTGATAAGTAATGTAAAACACAAGGAGGGTTAATAAGAGTTTCAATCAAGGTGGTGGCACTATGATTATAGAGAAAGGGAGACAGACACATGAGAGCAGATAGACTTGACCAGGTTGGCAGCTGATTGGATATAAGGAATGAGGATGAGAGTCAAATCAAAGGAGATTTTCCTTTAGGATCCTATGTTTTATCTTCCTAGTTTCAGTGACCTTTTATTTGTTTCTCTTTCCTCCTTGCTACCTTCTAAATTATTTTTGATATCACTAAAACAATAATATATCCTATCTTGTGAGAAGCCATGTAGGATTTAGTTGTGTCTAAAGTGAAGAAATTCATTTTCCAAACATTCTAGATAATATGTATAAAGACAGAGAAGCAAATACCATATTTTCCTTCTTGAGAAATATCCAAGGGAAAAACTCATCCATAGAAATCTAGGGAAGGGCAAGGGAGGAATTTTGAGACTTCATAGTTTCTCAATTCCTTTTTTTATTTAGTGACTAAGCTCAATTGTCTATGTAACTGAATGAGTAGAATTATTGTTGATTACTCTTAATTTTGACACATTGGGAAAAAGCTCCCACCATTGTGGCTTAGTTATAATTTTGGGTGGAGACAAGTAAGATTGATCCCAAAACACCTTTGAAGCAATCATAGAAATATCTTAAATGTTACATCTGACTCTCTTTTTCAGGATCTTGCCATCATGAAAATGCGCACCCCTACATAATTTCTCTCAGTGAGGTGGAGCTCAGGTTGATTAGATTGAATCTTATGTTTCACTCTTAATTGTGATCTGAAGGACTAATTATGAGTTAGAGCATCTCTAAGATGGACTCCACAGTAGAACAATGCCTTGTACAACTCAATTTAATACAATTTAAAATTTATTTTGATTATCCGTTAAACACATATTATTCAGAAAGCATAATATTAGAGACTAGGAATAAAATAGTAAAACCAGGCTTCATTTTCAATGACTTGATATTTGTCTTACAATTTCCAGTTTTCTGACTCTTAGCCAGAGGTAAACCACAACAACACAGACTCCAGAGACAGAATTGTATCGTTTGCCACCTTTATATACTCAGCCCTGAACTGGGCTACACTGTCCTACAAATAATAGACAGTAAGAAGTCCAGGCAAATTGTAGTGTCAGTAATATGCAAAACTGAGGGAAAACTCATAACCCCCATTACCAAAATGATGAGTGTTTCTTAGGGACATGCCACCTCCCCCTCTTCAATTTTCTACAATGTGAATATCTTAAAGAATCCATAGACCAAACCAAATTACACTAGCCCTCAAGATAGTACAAAGACTGTTTAAACACACACTTGTTCCCTAAAAAGTGTAGAAAAATGCTATAAATTCCCATCTCAGCTGTGTTCTTATATCCTCAAATCTCTTACTAAAGTCTGCAAACTCTGACTGCCAGGACATGATGACCTATGCTATACTAGGAACATGCTGGGGAGAAAGGTAATGATCTAAAAGGCCTTGTCAAAGAAACAACTGTCACTACTCTAGTGATACATATCCTTCATTAACAAAACAATTCAATTTTCTTCTGTTTAAGACATCAGGGGAATTGGTAGTTTAGTTTCACAAACAAACCTTCCTCCACATACTTCAGGGGAAAAGAGACATAGACATATTGGGAAGGTCATCAATGATTCCAGGACTTTTTAGACAAAAAATTTCTATAAAAGATCTGTTTCTGTCCCTCTGTCTCTCTGTCTCTGTTAATCTCCCCCCCTGACTCTCTCTGTCTGTCTCCCCCCCCCCACCATCCTTATCTTTTTTTTCTCTCTCTCTGCATGGATAACTCTACAACAGCAATATAAAATGCCAGCCCTTTAGAACAATTAGGGATGGTATTCTGATAACTTTAGCTTAATTACTTTATTTGTCACTTTCAGAAAGACTCAAGAGTCAGTCTTCCTTTTCTGTCCCAGACTCTTAGCCTAATCTAATTGCCTTGTCTTACTTATTGTAGTTTTTCAATTAAAAATTATATATCATTTATCTCTATCTATCTATCTATCTATCTATCTATCTATCTATCTATCTATCCTAACTATTCAAAGTGTAGCAGAAAGAATACTAGACCCATAGACCATCATTCCAATACTGACCCCAATAGTTGTTAGCATGGTACAACTAGGAAAGTGGTTACCTCTCTGAGCCTGTTTTTTCATTGAAAATATGCAAAATAGTACTCTCCTGACCTCACAACATAGTTGTATAAAAGTGTTTTATAATCATTAAATGATGAATAAATATGATTTTCCCCTCCACAATAGAAGATTCATCTAAATGTGATTTTTCCCCCACAAAGAAATTAACTAAAAACAAAGAAGCCAACAAAAAGGTCACACATTTGGTTATCTAAAACTTAAGCTATTTTCCTCCATTAGCATTTTGAGTTATAAATCTAAGGTACTAAATTATTGGGTCAAATGAGAATACTGACATAGAAAAGTTCATATCCATGCAAATAATATCCCCAAGCAAGGCAGCAATAGTATATTTATGAGCTGGTTGGAAGGATGAAAAGAAGCTATTTATTTCTTTTGTTTGCATTTAAAAAAATCAAGTTAGTGTAAATTTGCATGTGATTTTAGGTAAACAAATACATCACAGCAAGACAATCCAACACACAGGTAAGATGTCCTCAATAGCGATAATGTGTATCTGAGTTATTTGGGGGGGGGGTTTCTAAAAAAGCAGATAATAAAAGGCAAACCTTCAGCTTTGAAATCCCTTGATTTGTTTTACAGAAAAAACGCTACTAATCTGAATTCTTCAATGAAGAAATAACATTATAAAGTAGGTCTGGGGCTGTGTTTTTTGAGGTTCGCTGAAGAGAAAAATCATGAGGATTAAGATGAAGGGAAATACAATACCAGCACTTCAGCAGGCAATGCACTACCTGCCAACATAAAATAAAGGAATTGTTATGTATAACAGCACCTTATTCATCACCAATGAAGTATTGTTTAATGACTGTGCCTGCTGTTAATTGAAGTGACATCAGGAACAGGAAATTAAGTGAAATCTTAGAGCTAAACAAGGTTTACTGAAAGGGAAGTACAAATCTCATGACGAGGCAGAAGCTGGATACTTTTAGATTAATTGTTTACTTGGATCTTGAAATTTCTCAAAACTCATTTCAATGACTATATAAACAAGGCTTTTAAAAATATCATTAACATGTTTTTTTTATTATTGTAGTTTTCCTTGTGTTGAATAAACCATAGATTTAGGGTATAAATCCAAATAGACCATAGCATATAATCATGATAATATATTGGTTAATGTTTGAGATTTTTGTATTAATGTTCATCTGGAATACTGTGCGTACTTTTATTTTTTCTCCCTTGTATGAAGACTTTACTTATGAAAGAAAGAAATTGGAGGAAACCTTCCCTTCCTTCTTGCTGAAAGACTTCAAGATCCTTGAGAGCCATGAATTTTTGCCTTTTACTTTATCACTAGAGATTAGCATAATATCTAGTGCAAAATCCTTATTTGCTCATGGACTGAATGACCATTATTTTTTCCCCTCAAAATTTTTATTTTGGAGGGGGGAAGGGAAGGAATTTGGGGTTAACTGACTTGCCCATGGTCACACAGCTAGAAAATGTGTTAAGTATCTGAGGCTGGACATGAACTCAGGTCCTCCTGACTCCAGGGTTGGTACTCTATTCACTGTGCCACCTAGGTGCCCCATCTCTCATAAGTCTTAAAACTGTGTGATAGTGTGACTAGATAGCATTATACACTGCCATACTCTGTGACAGTGTATTATTTTCCATCTTCTATCTGATACAAACTTACATTTGTAAAGTAAGGTTTTTGAAATGTCATATATTCTTCCTCATAAACAATTACAATTATGACTAGTAATTGTGTTTCAGACCTCACTACTTCTCATGTGAATTAATAATGCTAGTGTCTACTAGTTTCTTCCCTATTCAACCACCTCTAGACAGCTGCCAATTCAATATTTCTATTACCACAATCTCACTACATCACTTTCCTGGTCATAAACCATCAGTGCCCCCTCCCCCACTTTTTTTTTTTTTTTTTGCATAAGAGCAGACTGAGGGTAAGGGAAGTGAAGTGACATTCATGGTGTGTAGATACTTTTAAAGATAAGATTTGAAAAAATCCTGAGGTTTTTATTTATAGCTCTGTGTCATGATACATAAGAACTGCTAAATTCTATGAAGGGTAAGTCAATTAACAGTCCTCTGAACCTAATAATTGGAACTATGCCATGTAAGTTTCTGGGGACTGTGTACATAAGAATTACCATCACCATATATGTGTGTGAGGTTGATAGAAACATTATATTCTCTTATGTGAATACCTTCATTGGCAATGCTGAGAAACTGACAGAATCCCTTCAGATAATAATGTCTTGAACATTGTATTTACCACAGTTGAGACAATTATATAGCTATGGCTAAATTGTGAGTGAAGAGGGGAAAAGGGTAACAGTTTCTTCATAATTATTATGGGAAAATTGAATTTTACTTAGAATGTGGATAGAAATAATCATTTCTTTTAGTTAGGGAGCTGATTATTCTACCTATGTTCTCTTCTGGCCTATTTGATCCTTCTTTCTGTTCAATCATCTTATTTGTTTCATTTTAAAATTTTATTTCAGCATACTTGTATCAGAAAGAAGAGGGAAAAGAAGTCATAGTGTGACAGTGTATAATTCTATCTAGTCACACTATCACAAATGTTTTAACACTTGTGGGGGAAAAATAATTGTCATTCAGTCAGTGAGTAAATAAGGATTTTGCAGCAGGTGGTATGCGAATCATTGGTGATACAGAAAAAAGGCAAAAATTACTTGATCTCAAGGAACCTGTAATCTTTCAGTTAAAAAAAGGAGGGGCTCTTCCAGTTTCTTTCTATCATATGAATGAGGTTTGATACAAAGACAAAAATAGTAGTATTTGAACAATTATGTACAATCTTTAAAATGAATATTGATGCAAAAATTTCAGGCATTATCAAATATAATAATATATTGTCATAATTATATACTATGACCAGGTTGGATTTATACCATGAATTCTTGGCTTTTTCAGCATAAGACAGGCTACAATTATGAAAAATATGTATTAATAATATTTTTAAAAGCTTTGATTATATGGTTCTTGAAAAGGCTTTTGAGAAAGTGCAAGTCCCTTTCCTGTTAAAGGCCCTAGGAGCAAAAGAATAAGTGGACCTTTATATACTTAACATTATCTATCTAAAATCAAGAGCAAACACTGTAGATAATAGAGAAAAGTTAGACGATTTTAGATGAGATGAAGGTAAAGCAAAAAAATCTCCTTTATCAATACTATTATTTAACATAGTCTTAGATATGCAAACAATTTCAATAAGGCAAGAAAGACAAATTGAAGAATTAAACATAGGGGAAAAAGCAAATTATGTACAGATAGATAGATATACAGATATATGTGTGTATACATGTATATGTATATCTGTGTATACATGTATATGTATATACACATTTATATTTAAAATATGTTGACTGTCCTAGGCAGTCCTAAAATCTAACCAGAAATTTAATTTAATTTAATGATTAAGAAATTCAAGAAAGTTGTAACATATAAAACAAATCCATATAAACCATTAGCATTCTAGTATATGTATAGCAAAACCAAAGAATATTAAGGTTAATTCAATATGATGGGATTGTCTTATAATTCCACTTACCTACTATAGCTTTGGGTTATCACTGGGAAATTCCAAAGTATTCTTAAAGTTCTCAACCTGAGAAGAAGAGGGTTAAGTGATTTGCCCAGGTTCGCGCAGATAGTAAGCACCAGAAAACTCATCTTCTTCACTTCAGGGCCAGTGCTTTTTTGGCTATGCTACCTAGTCACCTCAGCAGCAACATCAACTTCAAAAACATCAATGGATTACCACTGGGAAAATTTGAAATATTCTTAATTGTCTCGATGTTTTTCCTGAATTAAAAGTCCATCTTTTCAACAATAGCATTCTTCCAATGATGCTATTTTTTTTTTTTTGGATTCATATAATGCTCTCCAAAAATTAAAGTTGTAGGCCAACCAGTGGGCAGTGGAGTAATGAAAGTTGTGTGTAGTCATGCTACAAAACAGTAAAATGGAAGAATTTTGTGGAATAAATGTTACACATGTTACCATATAAATATCTTAAAAATGAATCAGTCAAATGGAAGGTTTAACTGATGGACAGCCTATAAGTTCTTCTTATATATTTACAATGTAAAAATATTCAGTATGAACCCTACTGTTTTAGGTAAAAATCTTATGGAATTGCTATGGGTGGGTGTAAATAAGAGTCACATTAGAGAGGAAGGCATGAATTAGCTGTGGTTTACACTGTTGAAGGGAATGCCCAAATTGACAAAATTAAAGATATTTCAATGTATTTTGATAGCCTAATTATTTATCGTTTTATTGAATCTGTACAGTCATCCCAGTGAGTGTTGATTAGTATCTGCAGGTGGAGGTGGGAATACAACGTAATCTGGACATAAGGAAAATTTTATAACTGGTGCTGCCATCTTGTTTTTCCTGCTATCAGATACATTCTGCTAACCCTGATCTCCTTTATATAAATTGTAATGTTAAATTAAGTGGGAATTTGAGTTAACAAATTATCTTTTCCTAGAACACATTCATTTTAAGCTAAAATT
Organism: Gymnobelideus leadbeateri; assembly: GCA_011680675.1. Classification (NCBI taxonomy): domain Eukaryota; kingdom Metazoa; phylum Chordata; class Mammalia; order Diprotodontia; family Petauridae; genus Gymnobelideus; species Gymnobelideus leadbeateri. The sequence goes on from WOXC01011586.1 coordinate 109,155, forward strand.
GTATTTTAACCTTGCCATTAATTATATAGATATTTTTTCTTAGTTTAAGGAATTTCAAGAAGCACCAGCATAGAAGGAGGGTTTTGCTGAGTCTAAGGATAATGAGATATGAAAACCCACAGAAGAAGCAACTGTCTATCCTCACAGACCCCAACCCAAACTGTGTGCTCTTGTTTATCTCTGACCGCCTTGGTTTGGTGTTATTGTTTCCTCTTAAGCCTATATTTAAATAGATTAGGAGAAAAGCAAGATTTGGATAGCAGAGCATTTCAGATATAAGATTATTAACAACATGATAAATAATAGAAAGATGCTAATACTAAATAGACTATTTCTGAATCATGTGCCACAATGCTCAGAAAATGAAAACTAGGTCTTGGTTCACTGGGTCACACAGCTAGACTTTCTGAAAGGTGAAATAGGTATTCACTGAGTAAAAGCATGTTACAATGGCTTTCACAGCTTTTTCAAATGAAAATGAACATGACTTTCTGTGAATGTTCTACTGGAAGAGAAAAAAAAATAAATGGGACAGTAATTGTTGGTTTCCCAAATGAATCACCTTTGCAGGCTGTAATACATTGAACATATTCCGCCCCTGGCGATTAAATTAATCATGTATTTTAAATATAAGTGCTTTCTGACTGCAGTAAGCTTTAGTCATTTAACATGTGCAAAGCCAAGTTCTTTAGATTAAGAGAAGCTATGAGGAGAAAAAAAAAAAACTCTCCATAACATCCCTTTTTTATTTTTGAGATTAGTTTTACTTTAAATACACTTCTGTCAGACTTTCTAGTGGCACATTTAATATTACATTTGTGGAGCTATGCAAATTATTTCATGTCTCTGAGACTTTTAGAAGACAGCACTATGACATAAAGAACTTATTTATAGCTTTATATTTTGATGGGATCTGTTGATGTCATCTTTGCAGGATGTTCCAAAATTCTTAGTGTCTTTTTTTTTTTTTTTTGCTTTTTGGAGGGGGGACAGCAGGGCAATTGGGGTTAAGTGACTTGCCTAAGGTCACATGGCTATTAATTCTTTGAGATTGGATTTGAACTCAGGACCTCCTGACTGTAGGACCAGTACTCTATTCACTGTGCCACCTAGTCACCCTTCTTAGTGTCATTTTATACTTTAAAAATTTAAGAAGTTACTAAGACTTTCATAGCAACCTGTATTAAAATGATAGGATTAAAAATAGAGGTTTCTGAAATAATCTATATCTATTTAGTTTTAATTATTTTCCAAAGAATTTTTAAGAATTTTTTTAAAATCCATTTGCATGAAATTATTTTTTAGAGGTGACAGTAGTTTAATAAAGGCTTTTTCAAAATGTAGGACTAGATTGATGATTTTTAGCATTTGAATTTTTTTCTATGAAGAATGTAACCAAATTTTGATGTCATGGCCATCTTGATTTCTTTTTATTTGCCCCTCTTTATACATATGCCACAGATATACCCAGTTCTAGCAGTTTTTCATGGTCTTTTTTCCATTCCATTTCTCCAAACACAATTATAACCTTTTTTTTGCTTTTTTGGGGGGCAATTGGGGTTAAGTAACTTGCCCAAGGTCACACGGCTAGGTTTTTGTTTGTGTGTGCATTAGGTGTCTGAGGCTGTATCCGAACTCAGGTCCTTCTGCCTCCAGGGCTGATGCTCTACTCATTGCGCCACCTAGCCGCCGGCAATATTCTACTTTGTTGTTATTTTTTGGCCTTCATTCTCACAGAGGACCATGATATTAGGGAAGTGATACCATGATGTGCAAGTGAACTGCATTTAATTGAGAGAGGACTGTTAAAAATCATCAACCTCACTTTCTTTTCTTGTCTTGGTCTTCTCTAGTCTTCTCTTCATCTGAGTCCAGTGGCAAAATATAGATCAGGATGACTGGAGATGCCCTAGGATGCAGTGTCATAGCTTGTATTTTTTAGATATTTGAAATACAAATTTATTATGGTCTAAACAAAAAGGGAATGGGAATGAAAGTAACAAACAAGATTCACTACTGATTATTGTGATGGGACTGCACCAATCTTATATTTGAAACTCAATGGGGAGTAATCATGGTCCAAAACAGCTAAATACACAGGCCCAAAAGTATGAATTATATATATATATATATATATATATTTTTTTTTTTTTTTTGCGATTTTTGGAGGGCAGTTGGGGTTAAGTAACTTGCCCAAGGTCACACGGCTAGGTTTTTTCGTTTGGGTGTGCGTTAAGTGTCTGAGGCCGGATCCGAACTCAGGTCCTTCTGACTCCAGGGCCGACGCTCTACTCACTGCGCCACCTAGCCGCCCCCCGAATTATATTTTTAAACTGATACATTCACTCCAAAACCCACCCATTTCCTTCAGCATCCCAAAGATTAACCATATGCTCTGCTCAACTATATAATAAAGTGGGAGACACACTCCACCACTGACGTCACAGGACAGTTGCCTATAAAACTGGACCTCTGATGCTGGGCTCTAGCTTCATATGCCTGCTGGTCAGCATGTCCATCAAGGACTACAGTTGTTTGAGCAATCTGTTAAGTCCTGCTTATATTGTGCTGCCAATGTTGAGTCCCTAATAACCCTTGGAGGTGCAAGAGCAAGTATGGGCAATGAACTCCAAATTATAGTCTCCGATAAGTTTTCTAGCAAGCCAAAGGAAGGACTTCTCAAAGTTGTAGGTACTTTTGGCTGGGATGCCATAGTGCTAGAGATTCTTCTTCCTATGGAAGACAATTGATTTCACCTTGACTTTTCTGTCCTTAATATCCACTTTGTTGCCATACAGCACTATAGGGATATTTTTGCAGACTTGTACCAGATCTCTATGCCAGTTATGTACTTTCTTTTAAGTGACACTTGATGTGACATCAAACATTACAATGGCACACTGAGCTTAGATGTAATAACCATCTCTCAGACAACTAAATTTATCTTGGCCAGCTGTATATCACATGCTGAATTTAATAGGACTTCTGTTAGTCTGGAACACAAGAGGCTGGATCTCAACAACCACAGTGGTTACATACTTCTCAAATTTGGCAGTCAATGATATTTTACAAATGTGGTTTTTCCAATTCCTCCAATTCCAACTAATACAAGTTTGAACTGCACTTGGGGTTCTCCTTGTGAGGCCATCATGATGGTTCTTCCAGAAGTGTCTCCATCTCCACCTGAGTGAGACCTTGTATTTTTTTAAGCTAAGATCTTTAATACATCTCAGTTTGATCAGAAATACACTGTAGGAACCAAACAAGAATTAGAGAGCATTATAAAATGCAAAATGGATCATTTTGATTACATTAAATTGAAAAGCTTCTGCACAAACAAAGCCAATGTAACCAAGATCAAGAGGGAGGTGGGAAATTGGGAAAGAATTATTACAACCTGTGTCTCTGATAAAGGACTCATTTCTAAAATTTATAGAGAATTGAGCCAAATCTATATGAATACAAGTCATTCCCCAATTGAGAAATGGTCAAAGGATATGAATAAGAAGTTTTCAGAGAAAGAAATTAAAGATATCTATAAGCATATGAAGAAATGCTCTAAATCACTATTAATTAGAGAAATGCAAATCAAAACAACTCTGAGATACCACATCTCTCCAGTCAGATTGGCGAAGATGACAAAACAAGAAAGTGACAAATGCTGGAGAGGTTGTGGGCAAATTGGAACGCTAATACATTGCTGGTGGAGTTGTGAACTTATCCAACCATTCTGGAGAGCAATCTGGAATTATGCCCAAAGGATTATAAATAATTTCATACCCTTTGACCCAGCCATACCACTCCTAGGGCTATATCCCAAAAGAGATCATAGTAGTGGGAGGAAGAACCATATGTACAAAAATATTTTTAGCAGCCCTTTTTGTGGTTGCAAAGAATTGGAAACTAAAGGAGTGCCCATCAATTGGGGAATGGCTAAACAAGTTGTGGTATATGAATGTAATGGAATTTTATTGTGCTATAAGAAACGAGGAGGTGATGGATTTCATAATTACCTGGAGAGACTTATACAAACTGATGCTGAGCGAAAAGAGTAGAATCAGAAGAAATTTGTATACAATCACAGACATACCATATCTGTGATGACCAACTATGACAGACTGGACTCTTTTCAGCAATGCAGTGATATAAGTTAATCCTGAATGACTCAAGAAAGTGAGAAATGCGCCATCCAGAGATATAACTAGAAAGAACTGAGCCTGAATCCTGATGGAAGCAAACAAAATGATCTTGTTCTTCTCATTGTTTGGTTGTACTTCTTCCTTACCATCTTTCATCCCACCTAGTACAATATGCCTTTGTAATTGGAATAATGTTTAATATGAATGCATTTGCAGACCCTATACTGTACTATATGATGTCATGAGGGGAGGGGGAGGGAAGTAAAGGAAATTTGAAAATCAAGGAACTATGGAATTGAATCTTGTCAACTGAAACTAAACTAATAAATTAATTTAAAAAAAAATAAATCCTTTCACTACAAAAAAAAAAAAAAAAAGAACTAAGGATGAACAACAATAGTTGAAAGCCTTTGGAGAGGGCATAAAGTTTCTCCAAGTATTGAGGCAAGTCTAAGCACCTTTGCTCTCCCTCCATGCCCCTAACCCATGTCAAACACAAAGAGGCATGAGGAAGTGGCTCTTCCTCTTAACCCCGCCAGTTGCATGGGAGACTGAAGACCTCTGGGGAAGGGGAAGGAAAGCTGCACAGAATGAGGAGTTGTTATTAACATTTAAAAGATTTTATAGTCTCAGGTCTCTGTAAAAAAAAAAAGTAAAAATTTTATATAAATAAATTTTAAATAAAAATTGTGTAGGCTGAAAAAAAAAAAAAAAGAAATACACTGTAGGAGAATCACCTTGGCACCTGTGTGATATATGGATAAGAAAGGGGAGAAAAGTGCAGCATTTAAGGAGGTTATGGCAATAATCCTGACAAGAAAAAAAAAGAGAGCTTAAAGAGATTGGAAGTTGTCAGAGACATAAGTAAAGACAACAAAATTTGACCACTGACTGAGATAGGTAGAATAATAGTAAGGAGGTTATGATGATACCAAGGTTGTAAACCTGGGTAACTGGGGATGTTTGCAAATAAATAAATAAATAAATAAAATAAAAATAAGGGCATTTGTAAGAGAGGTAAATTTGAGGGAAATATAATATAGTGAGACTCACACTGTCTCACCCAAAAGGAAAAGGAAAGTGGTGGTGGGGCTGCTACTTAATTTCCATAGAGCTCCTTCAGAAAGGCAACTGACCTAGCAACCAGGTGATCTACTATACAAAGAATAGATATACTTTGGGGAGTTGGGGGGAAAGACACTGAGGCTCCCAATGGAATCACTATAGTATTGCTGAATGTGCCCAGGCTGTAACTAGGTGATGACTGCCTTAAGGGCCATGTCCTGACTCAGAAGGGGGAAGCTGGGAGCTTGCAAAGCAGAGGGAAGTGAAGGAGTCCAGGAACAAGGAGGGAGGGTTAACAGTGATTTTATTAGAGTAAAGCCCCACAATTGAATGGAGTGACACTAATCTTCCAACCCTCTAATTGATATCACATACCCCTTGGGGTTGAGCAGATCCTCACTTTGGAGAACACTGACATAAATGATATCATATAACAATGATTAAAAAAAAATAAAGGGTCACAAGCATTACATAACCAAAATCTCCAAGGCCATTTCTAGCTCTAAAAATTCTATGGATTATAGGTGTATCAGTACACCAATAAACAGCATTCAATTCCTAAGCAGAAAGAAGTATGTGTGGCGTAGTGTTAATAAACATTAAATAAGCTACTATAGGGCAGCTAAATAGCACAGAGTATAGAGTGCCAGACCCGAAGTCAGAAAGACTCATCACCTCATCATCCTGAATTCAAATCTGGCCTCAGACAACCAATAGCTGTGTGACCCTGGGTAAGTCACCCTAGCCTGTTTGGCTTAGCTCCCCACAGCCCCAGCAGACATTTCATACTATTCGAAAGCACCTAAACCTAATATCCAAACATGGTATTAAATGTAATTCCCTCTAAAATCAATTTGTATTTTTTTCTTAACAGTTAAAGTACTGTAATTTAATGGATTGCTGTTCTAAAACAGAGATTCTTTATTTTTGTTTTTATCATGGATCTGGATGGCATACTGATAAAGACCATGGGACCCTGGGTCTTTCTCAGAAACACAGCCACAATTCACACACACACACACACACACACACACACACACACACACACACTTAAAATTTATAGTTAAAGGAATTTAGAGGTTAGGGAAAATAAAGATGTAATTTTTTTCACCCTTTCAAATTCATGGAATCCTAAAAGAGGTTCATGTGTCCCAAATTAAAAACTTTGATCTAATTTTAAAAGTGTGAATGTCTGGATTGTTTTAATGGGGATATTAGCCTTTTTCTTTCTTTCTTTTTTTTTTTTTAGTATTCATATATATATTTGAAACATTTAATGTTACGGCCTCGAATTTCAAATCCATTTCCTTCCTCCCCTGTCACCCATTCCCTCTTGGGAGATAAGCAATTCAGTATATGTTGTACATGTCTAGCCATGCAAAACATTATCATGGTAGATATATTGTACAAGGCTGCTTATAATTCCCTCCCACTCATCCCACCCCCCACCTGGTCCATTCCCTACATGATCCTGTCCCTCTTCTATAGTAGGTACTTCCAACCTCCCCTCACCCCAAGGATGCCCTCCCATCCATCATCCCTCTTCTCATCCCCCTTCCCCCTATCCTGCTGCAAGTTGAGATATCCATTTAGTATGTATGTCATTTTCTCCCTGAACCAAATTCAATGTGAATGTGGTTTTGCCTTTTTAGCCTTCCTTATTCTCCCCCTCCTTTGCAACCACTTCCCCTACATGAGATAGTTTACCCCACCATGTCTCTCCCCATCTCCTCCTGCCACTCTCCTCTCTCACCTCACAACTTCATCCCTTGAGTATTCTCCCTTCCCAACAAATTCAACCCATGCCCTCCATCCATATACAACTGCAACCATGTACACACACATTCACATATGTATTCATATGACCACACCCCCTTCTTCCATTATTTTCATAGTGAGAAAGATATCATCAGTCACAGATATTGCTTTTCCATATAGGAATGTAAATATTTCAACTTTGATAAGTTCCTTTTGATTTTTTTTCCCTGATTACCTTCTCAGGCATCTCTTGCTTCTTGTGTCTGGATGTCAAATTTTCTATTCAATTCTGTTTTTTCCTCAAGAATGCTTGAAAGTCCTCTATTCCACTGAATGACCATATTTTCCCTGAAACAAAATACTCAGTTTTGCTGGGTAGGTGACCCTTGGGTTCATTCCCAGCTCTTTTGCTCTCTGGAATATCATATTCCATGCCCTTCAATCCCTCAGTGTAGAAGCTGCCAGGTCCTGGGCTATTTTGATTGTGTTTCCACAATATTGAAATTGTTTCTTCCTGGCCGCTTGTAGTATTTTCTCCTTGATCTGGGGATTCTGGAACCTGGCTATAATATTCCTGGGAGTTTTCTTTTTGGGATCTTTTTCAGGAGGTGATCGGGTGGATTCTTTCAACCTCTATTTTGCCCTCTGGATCTAAAACATCAGGGCAATTTTCCTTGAGAATTTCTTGAAGGGTGATTTCTAGGTTCTTTCCTTGATCATGGCTTTCAGGTAGTCCAATAATTTTTAAATTGTCTCCTGGATCTATTTTCCAGGTCAGTGGTTTTTCCCATGAGATATTTCACATTGCCTTCTAATCTTTCGCTTGTTTGGATCTGCTTAACAGCATCTTGATTTCTCATAAAGTCACTAGCTTCCATTTGCTCCAGTCTAACTCTGAAGGAATGAATCTCCTCAGTGAACTTTGAGATTCTTTTTCCATCTGGCAAATTCGACTTTTTAAGGCATTCTTCTCCTCATTGCCCTTTTGGGCCTCCTTTGCCATTTGAGTTAGTCTATTTTTTAAGGTGTTGTTTTCTCAGTCAGGCTGTTGACCCTCATTTCATACTTTTCCTGCATCCTTCTCATTTCTCTTTCCAATTTTTCCTCCACTTCTCTTATTTGATTTTTTAAAGTCCTTCTTAAGGTCCTCTATGGCCTGCAACCCACTCATGTTTTCCCCTGGGGCTTTTGGAGCAGGACTTCTGACCTCACAGTCCTTTTCCCGCTCTATGCCCCCAAAATAGGAGTCTAGGGTTGCATTTTTCTGTTTCCTTTGCCTTGGCATGCTGCCACTTAATTGCTTGACTTTTGGGCTTGTTGCCACACTATGGCTTTAAGGCCAGCTAGAGGAATTTTCGTCCCGAACGTGTGGGGGGCAACTTCCGTTTCTGGCAAGCTGTAACCCACCCACAACTTCCACCCTAGATCACAATCCAGATCCAGGGAGGTTAAAGCAAGAGCGATTACCCCCCAAGACTGATCACTGGATCTCCCCATGATTTGTAGGCTGGGAGCCGGAAATGCCTATGAAAACTACAAAATGGCGTGTCTCCTCAGCGGCTTCTAGCTCCCAGGGGAGGGAGCTGACGCATTCCCCAAATACAGGTCCCAAAGTCCATAGGACACTAACCTCTTACTTTGTCCTAGGCATGTCTATGTTGATAATTCTGGAGTTGCCACAGCTCCTGGTGTTCTGGGGTTCCTCCAGCCAGCTGCTGGCCCTGCCGCCCTGGGGCTAAAACCTCGGCTCACGGGGACCTGGGCTCGGCTCGGCTGGGCTCCTGCGCTCTGCGCGTTGCCGGCTCCCAGACTGCTGCGCTGGTCCTTCCTGCAGGGCTGCTGGGCTGTCCTCAGCGGGAGGTTAGCTTCTCTGTGTCATTCTGTGGGTGCTGGGGCTCCAGAAGTTGTTCAGAGTCCTTTTTTACATAGTTTGTGGGGAATCTGGGGGCAGAGAGGCTTGGATGAACTGTTTCTACTCCGCCATCTTGGCTCCGCCCCCCTAGCCTTTTTCTTGAAAGAACTGATTCTTATAATGGCTTTTCTTTTTTATTTCTACCCTATTCAATCTAGATGGAAAACCCTCTTTTTCGCCTTTCCTCAAAATTTTTCCTCCCTCTCTCCCTCCCTCCCTTCCTTCCTTCCTTCCTTCCTTGGATTGCTGTTCCTTCTTTCCTTTATTTTCTCCCACCTTCCTTCCTCCTTCCTAGTTATGTAGCACCCAGGTTAGCTTTTCAGAGTTAAGAAAAAATATATTTATATACTGGAAAATGTCTGGAGAAGGGCAATAAGGATAAGGAAAGTCCTTGAAAACTTAGCATATAAGGACTAATCAAAGGAACTGAGGATGCTTCTTTGAAGAGAAAATATGATGTGAGGAGGTAGAGGAATGACATATTTGAAGTAATATAATATGGAAGAAGAATTAGATTTATTCTATTTTATTCCAGAGTATAGAACTAAAAAAAAAGTACAATTCCATATGATATATTTTAATTAATATAAGGAGAAAATGATAAAAAACAAATTTTCTAAACATTAGTTATTCTTTTTAAATGGAATACCTTAGGACATAACGATTCATCTTTCACTTGAGGTTTTATTCTTGAGAATATATTGTTACGTAATGTGTTTCTAGAAAAGAAAAAAAAAACAGCTTATAAAGAAGGTAATATGGGGGCGGCTAGGTGGCGCAGTGAATAGAGCACCGGCCCTGGAGTCAGAGGGACATGAGTTCGGAGCCGCCTCTGACACTTAATCCACACAAACAAATAAACCTAGCTGTGTAACCTTGGGCAAGTTACTTAACCCCAATTGCCCTAAAGGGGCGGCTAGGTGGCGCAGTGAGTAAGAGCGCCGGCCTCGGAGTTGGGATGACCTGAGATCAGATCCGGCCTCAGAAAATGAGCACCCACGCATAAATAATGACTAGCCGTGTAACCTTGAGCAAGTTACTTAACCCCAATTGCTTAAAAAAAAAAAAAAGGTAATATGGAAAAAAAAGAAGGTAATACAGAGTTACATTTTCAAAAATAATGGCTTTTTTAAAAATCGAAACATACATGAAAATCTTTAGAGTAATATTATTTTTGACTAGAATTATTAGATTAAAGTCTTATGAGATAAACAAGCAGATCACTTCTAACTAAGAAAAGCAAATTTATCAATGGAAATATTTAACAATACAAAAGTATACATCTTTCTATCATATATCCATTCAGAACTCACTATGACCTCCTTGAATTGTCAACTTAAAGAAAACCATTTTTATTTGTAATATTGGTGCTTTAAAATTCAAGTTTTCAGGGATCACATTAAAATTGTGCAACAAATTGAACTTATTAGAGATGTTAAACTTAAATTTTGTAATATGTTTATGGGTATATTTTTTTTGCTTCTTTTTTTGGAGGGCAATTGGGGTTAAGTAACTTGCCCAAGGTCACACAGCTAGGTTTTTTGTTTGTGAGTGTTGTGTCTGAGGCTGGATCCAAACTCAGGTCCTTCTGACTCCAGGGCCAGCACTCTACTCACTGCGCCACCTAGCCTCCCCTATGGGTATATTTCTTAAAAGAAATTGATCCTGAAAAAGCAATTGAAACCTGAAAGTTTTACATTAAACATATTTCAACTATTTAAGAGTTTTTGAGAAACATATATATATAAATTGTATTTCTAAAAGTGAGTCTAGATTGTTACTTTTCTTCCTTGTTTCTTTATTTGAATAATGATAATAAAATGTTTGTGTCACTCATACACTATCTTCTTCATTATTATTCTAGTCAATAGTTCAGGTTGGAGATATTGTTATGCATTCAGTCACTGCCTTCTTATATTTATCCATTCTTTTAACCTGGTATTGATTTTAAACTTTATTAAAATTCTTCAATGGCTTGACCACATACTAATTTGGGAAATGGCCACTACTTTGGTAATAATTATTTATTATCTGTTAACATATAGTTAAGTTCCTTTTATTTGTGATGTTTACTTCCCACCAGGACCAGTACCTTTCAACTGTATCATGAATAGTATCATGAATACTTTGTTGGAAGACAGAGTTGGATGCTGTTGGAAAGGTGAATATGTAAAATAATACATTTAGATCTTTTTGCATGTATGGATACTGATAAAACATTTTCACTGTCCATTGCTTATTCATTACTCTCCCTAGCAAATGAGTAAATTCCTTTATGATCCCACATAGCCTCAAAAATGCCCCTTTACCAATACCACTTTACCCTGCTTGAGTATATTGTTAGAAGTATAATGCAGACTTTTCATACTTACTATGGATTTTTCAAAGGTTTTAGAGAAAATTGTTTTAGAGATATCATATTTTGATATCTCCAGTTATTGTGTTGCCAGGTAATATGAAATATTCAGAAGAAATGGTGTAAAAGGAAAAAAACACATCTATCTACAAATCTAAAGTTGAAAGTACCATACCACTTCCTAAATTCAATCCAAATTCGTCATTTTCCTCTTTCAATACAAAGACCAAATCATTGGCCATCTATAGTGTCTGATCTACATGTTAATGTGTGTGCTTATATAAATATATATATATATATATATATATATACATACATATATACATATACATATATATGGACTAATCATCCAGCTTCACATAATAGGCTAGATAATAGAAACCTTATAATTCTTTTATTTTTAATAAATATTTTAAAGTTGACTTCATAAATAATCACAGATTTGATTGAGGAGTCTCTGTAATTTTCTGAGACTTAATGGAAAAACAATCAACATAGGGATATCTACACACAGGAACACTTGGGTCACTTCAGCATTCATAGGAATAACCCATTTCTATCTGACTCTTTCATAGGACAACTTTTATGGCATTAAACAACAGAATTTGCAAGAATAGAGTTCCTGGTTTATGTGTCAATTATATTTAAAGATCAAAGACAATATATCCATTAGTCTTTTGAATGCAGAAGAACACATTTAGCTATGTTTCCTCCACTTAATTGAAGAATCTAAAATAATAATTTCTCAATGAGTTATAAGTTATCTCAAAAAAGCAAATTTTATAATAACAGAAAATCCAGACTCAGTAAACTCCATGGAAATCAATATTGGAGACTATTAATTTGAAAGTTTGTAGGATCATAACACAAGCTATCTCAAGGAATTGAAAATTAAAAGAAAAAAAACTCTTTAATGATTTGTCATTTCCTTCTCCAGCTCATTTTATAGATGAATTACTGAGACTAATAAGTTTAAAGGATTTTCCAAGGGTCACACAGATAAGTCTCTGTGGCAGATTTGAACTCATGAATAAGATTCTTCCTGACTTAAGGCTTGGTACTATAACCCACTGTATTATTTAGCTGCCCTAATTGTGGTTCTCAGAACCTGAAAACTATATGAGTAAAATTCATCTGTTAGGTACAACTTGTCATTCTTTTTAAATATATAAAAAGTACCTCACTTGGGGTGGAGTCAAGATGGCAGAATAGAAACAGCACTCCAGCCTAGAACACTTCAAAATTATGTAAAACAGGGACTCTGAACAACCTCTTGAGCTCCAGCACCCACAGAATGACAGAGAGAATCTAACTGCACGCTGAGGAGAATCCTGCAGCCCTGCTGGGAGCGGCCAGCACAGTGCTCTGGGAGCCAACAGTGCAACACTCTGGGAGCCCAGCCCAGGACTGAGTGAGTTGGAGGTTTTATCCCCAGGGTGGCCAGTAGAGCAGCCAGCTGGAGGGACTCCAAAACACCAGCAGCTGTGGCTTTTCCAGAATTTCCAACACAAAGTGACAGGTTAGTGCCCTATGGACTTTGGGACCAGTATTTGGGAGCACATCAGCTTCTTCCCCTTGGGGCTAGAAGTGGCTGAGGAGACATGGCCCAGCTGCCATTTTGCAGCTTCAGTTGCAGCTTCAGCTCCTGGACTGGGAACTATAGGGGGATCCAGCAATCAGTCTGGGGGGTAATTGCTCTTGCTTTAACCTCCCTGGATCTGGATGGTGGTCTGGGGTGGAGGTCTCGGGGTGTGTGACCAGCATGCCAGAGTGTGTGGGGGCTTAAGGGAGGGCACCAAACTAATACGTCTGGCAGTTGAGAAGCAAACATTTGGGACAGAAGCTCCCCTGTCTGGTGGCAGAGTCCTATTGTAGCAATAAGCCCAAAAGTCAAGTAATTAAGTGGCAACATGCCTAGGCAAAGGAAACAAAATATACAGAAAAATTCAACATCAGACTCCTATTTTGGGGGCAAAGAGGATCAAAGAATGGAACAGGAGGAGGACTGTGATATCAGAACTCCTGCACCAAAAGCCCTAAATGAAAATAAGAGCAGGTTACAGGCCATAGAGGACTTTAAGAAAGATTTTAAAAACCAAATAAGAGAAGTGGAGGAAAAATTGGGAAAAGAAATAAGAAGGATGCAGGAAACATATGAAATGAGAGTCAACAGCCTGACTGAGGAAAATGACATCTTAAAAAATAGACTGTGGCATCTAGGTGGTACAGTGAGTAGAGCGTCGGCCCTGGAGTCAGAAGGACCTGAGTTGGGATCCGGCCTCAGACACTTAACACACACACAAAAACAAAAACAAACAAACAAACAAACAAAAAACTTAGCCATGTGACCATGGGCAAGTTACTTAACCCCAATTGCCCTCCAAAATGCAAAAAAAAAAAAAAAATTAGACTAACTCAAGTGGCAAAAGAGTCTCAAAAAGGCAATGAGGAGAAGAATGCTTTAAAAAGCTGACTTTGCCAGATGGAAAAAGAATCTCAAAAGCTCACCGAAAAGAATCATTCCTTCAGAATTAGACTGGAGCAAATGGAAGCTAGTGACTTTATGAGAAATCAAGATGCTGTTAAACAGATCCAAGAATTGAAATAATAGAAGGCAATGTGAAATATCTCATGGGAAAAAGCACTGACCTGGAAATTAGATCCAGGAAAAATAATTTAAAAATTATGGACTACCTGGAAGCCATGATCAAAGAAAGAACCTAGAAATCATCCTTGAAGACATTCTCAAGGAAAATTGCTCTAATGTTTTATACCCAGAGGGCAAAATAGAAGTTGAAAGAATTTACTGATCACCTCCTGAAAAAGATCCCAAAAAGAAAACTACTAGGAATATTATATCCAGGTTCCAGAATTCCTAGATCAAGGAGAAAATACTACAAGCAGCCAGAAAGAAACAATTTCAATATTGTGGAAACACAATCAGAATAGCACAGGACCTGGCAGCTTCTAAATTGAGGGATCGAAGGGCATGGGATATGATAATCCACAGGGCAAAATATCTGGGATTAAAACCAAGAATTACCAACCCAACAAAACTGAATATCTTGTTTCAGGGGAAAATATGATCATTCAGTTGAATAGAGGACATTCAAGCTTTCTTGAGCTAAAACTAGAGTTGAATAGAAAATTTGACATTCAGACACAAGAAACAAGAGATATCTGAGAAGGTAAACAGGGAAAAGAAAACAAAAGGAACTTATCAAAGTTGAACTATTTACATTCCTACATGGAAAAACAATAACTATGACTGATGAAACATTTCTCAGTATGAAAATAATGGAAGAAGGGTATATGAGCATATGAATACATATGTGAATGTGTGTATATATGTTTACAGTTATACATGGATAGAGGGCACACATCAAATTTGGTGGGAAGCCATGATACTTAAGGGGTGAAGTTAAGAGGTGAGAGAGGAATGTGGCAAGAGGAGATGGGGAGAGACGGGGGGCAGTAAACTATCTCATGTAGAAGAAGCAAGGGAAAGTAGTCACAGGGGAGGAGAAGAACAGGAAGGCAAAAAGACAAAACCATATTCTCACTGAATTTGGCTCAGGGAGAGAATGACATACATACTAAATGTGATATCTCACCCTGTAGGGGGAGGGGAATAAGAGGGAGGAGGATGGAGGGCAATGCATGCTGTGGGGAGGGGAGGTTGGAGGCACCCAGTTTTGAAGAGGGACAGGATCAAAGTAGAGCATGGACCAGGTGGGGGTTGGGATGGGTGGGAGGGAAATATAAGCAATATTTTAGAATATATCTACTATGGTAATGTTTTGCATAGCTATACATGTACAACATATACTGAATTTCTTATCTTCCCAGGGGAAGTGGGTGACAAGGGAGGAAGGGAATAGATATGTGATTTGAACTTTTAAAATTAAATGTTTCATATGTGTATAAATACTATTATTAATACTATTTTGCATGTAACTGGGGGATAAGATGTGCAGGCATTGGGGCACAGAGATTCACCTTGCCCTAAAGGAAAAGTTGAAGGAGGTATGGGAGAAGATATGGGAGACAGGAGATTGGTTGAGGGGATATCCTGTAGGACTGCTATTCTGGGCTGATGGGTACGGGGAAAATGGGGAAAAATTGTAACTCAAAATCTGGCAGAAATGAGTGATGTAAACAAGAACTTAATAAAGCATTTGGAAAAAAAAATAATAAATACATACATACATAAAAACGTTATTATGAAAATTCTTCTTTTTCCCTTCCCCTCTTTTACCCCCTGCTCTAGAGATGGTTTCCATTAGACATAAATATGTATATGGAAGTAAAATCATTCTTTACATACCTTTATTTGTCAGTTCTTTCACTGGATGCAGATAGGTTCTTCCTTCATATTTCCTTTGTAATTAATCTTGGCATTTTTTTTAGTCTGGTCCTTTTCAATAATGAAAATGATTTAATTGGGGCGGCTAGGTGGCGCAGTGAGTAGAGCGTCGGCCCTGGAGTCAGAAGGACCTGAGTTCAGATCCGACCTCAGACACTAAAAACGCACACACAAACAAAACCTAGCCGTGTGACCTTGGGCAAGTTACTTAACCCCAATTGCCTTCCAAAAAGCAAAAAAAAAAAAAAAAAAAAAAAGAAAGAAAAGAAAATTTAATTGATCAGAGTTGTACCTAAAACAACATTACTGTTACTGTATATAATGTTCTATTCATTTTACTCACTTCACTCAGCATCAGTTTTTGTAAGACTTCCATTTTTTTTTGCTGAAATCCACCTGCTCAACATTTCTTATACTACAATAGTATTACATTACATTCATAGACCACAGTTTATTTAGCCATTCCCCAATTGATGGGCACCCTCTGAATTTCTAATTCTGTGCCACCACAGAAAGAGCTGTTATAAATATTTTTGTACTTGTGGGTCATTTCCCCTTTTTTATGACCTCTTTGTAATACAGAGCTAATAGAGGTATTGCTCAATCAAAGGATATATACAGTTTTACAGCCCTTTGGGCATATTTCCAAATTATTCTCTGGAATGATTGGATCAATTCACAACTCCACCAAGAATACATTTAGTGTTCCAATTTTCCCCCATTTTTTCAAATATTTTTCATTTTCCTTTTCTGTCATATTAGCCAATCTGATAGGTGTGAGTTGGTATCTCTGAGTTGGTTTAATTTACATTACTATAATTAATAGTGATTTAGAGAATTTTTCATATGAACATAGATAACTTCAAATTCTCTGAAAACTTTGCGTTCATAACCTTTGATCATGTATCAATTGGGGAATGACTTGTATTCTTATACATTTGACTGTGTTTTCTATATATCTCCAAAATGAGAGCTAACAAAAACACTGGCTGTAAAATTTCCCCCCAGCTTTCTGCTTTCCTTCTAATCTTGTTTGCACTGGTTTTCTTTGTGCAATAACTTTTTAACTTAATGCAATCAAAATTATCCATTTTTTAAAGTTCTCTGTCTCTTCTTTGGTCATACATTCTTCCCTTCTTTGTAATCTAAATGGTTGTTATATTTTGTCAAAAACTTTTTATGCAGCTATTGAGATGATGATATGATTTCTATTGAATTTGTTTATGATAATGGTCAATTGGGCTGACAGTTTTCCTAATACTGAACCATCCCTATATTCCTGGTGTATATCCCACTTTGTTATAGTTTATTATTCTGGTGACAAATTGCTTTAATCTCTTTGC
This sequence comes from Gymnobelideus leadbeateri, assembly GCA_011680675.1. Classification (NCBI taxonomy): domain Eukaryota; kingdom Metazoa; phylum Chordata; class Mammalia; order Diprotodontia; family Petauridae; genus Gymnobelideus; species Gymnobelideus leadbeateri. The sequence goes on from WOXC01011586.1 coordinate 126,094, forward strand.
TAATACTTTATTTAAGGTTGTTGCATCTATATTCATTAGGGAAATTGTTCTATAATTTTCTTTCTCTGCTTTGACTTTTTCTGGTGTAGTTATCAGTTCAATATTTGTGTTATAAAAGGAATTTGGTAGAACTCCTTCTTTGCTTATTTTTCCAAATTGTTTATGTAACATTGGATTTAATTGTTCCATAAATGTTTGATTGAATTCACTTGTAAATCCTTCTGGCCCCAGAGACTTTTTCTTAGGAACTTCATTTATGATTTGTTCAATTTCTATTTTTCCCCCTAAAATGGGATTGTTTTAATTCCTCTTCTGTTAATCTGGGCAATTCATATTTTCATATTCATCCATTTTACATATATTATCATATGTATTCGCATGCAGTTGGGCACAATATCACATCGTTATTGATTTAATTTTCTCTTTGTTGGTGATGAATTCACCCTTTTCATTTTTATTAAATAGCCTGTTCTTTTTTTTTTTTCTTTGCTTCTTACCTTTTTAAACTTTTCTTGAGTCTTGCATATAAAGATCAAATTCTGTGTTCAGTCATGGTCTTCAGGAAAGTTTGAAAGTCACCTATTTCATTGAATATCCTTCTCTTTCCCTCTGAAAGAGTATACTCATTTTTTGGGTGGGGGGACAGCTGATTCTTCATTATAATTCAAGTTCCTTTGCCTTCTTAAATATCACATCCAGACCCTTGAATCCTTTATTGTAGAAAATGCTAAGTCCTGTGTAATCCTGACTGTGACTTCTTGATATTTTTTTTCTTGGCTAATGTTTTCTCCTTCACCTGATAATTCTTGAATTTAATGACAATAGTTCATAGAATTTTCATTTTTGGAACTCTTTCCTCCAGTGATCTGTGGTTTCTTTTAATGACTACTTTAACCTCTGGTTCTAGGTCCTCAGGGCAATTTTCTTTGATGATTTCCTGAAAGATGCTGTCCAGGCTCTTTATTTCATCATGGTTTTCAGGTAGAGCACTAATATTTAAATTGTCTCTCCTGGATCTATTTTCCAGGTCAGTTGTTTTACCAATGAAGCATTTAACGTTTTTTTTTTTTATTTTTTCATTTTATTTTATAATCTTATAGAGTGATTATGTTCCATTTACCCAAATCTAATTTTAAGGAATTATTTTCTTTAATTAGCTTTTGTATCTCCTTTTCCATTTGATCAATTCTACTTTTAACAGGGTTATTTTCTTCAGTGGATTTTTCTTTTTCTTTTCGCCAATTTTATTTTTGAGTTGCTTTCTTTAGTCACTTTTTGTGCTTCCTTTTCTAAATGGTTGACTCTTTTTTTTTATAATTCTCCTTTGTAACTCTCATTTATTTTCTATTTTTCCTTCTACCTCTCTTACTTGATTTAAGATCCTTTTTGAGCTTTCTTGGGAAAGAGAACATTTTGGACTTAAGAGCAAATCATATTTCCCATTGAGACTTCACATTCAGGAATTTTGACATTGTCTTCTGAGTTTATGTTTTCAATTTCCCTGTCACTATAGTAATTTACTATGGTCAGGGATTTCTTCTGTTTCTTACTCATTTCAGCCCATTTCATGTCTTTTAAAGTTGAGCTCTGCTTCTGTGGAACAGGGGGAATTATGCCAAGATTCTTATGCTTAGGTCCAGGGACCCAGTCAATGGCTTTCCATGCTGGGGCCTCAGGTGCTTGCACATTTTCCCCTATGTTGAGAATGACCTGAAAAATGCTGCCCCTAGATTATAGTAACTCTCTTTATAAGCTAATGTTTATAGCTAATCTATGTTGACATGATTCCATCATATTTCATTTAAATTAATAAGCATTATATCCCCCCTCTCAATCATAACAATTTAAATGAAGAGAAAAAGTAAATACAAATGCCATGTAAGAAACATGGACATTAAGACAGAATAAAATTCCAACATTGTCTGTGTCCACAAAATGTGTTTCTCATTCTATATCTTGAATTCATCACTTCTCTAGCAGAAGATTTATCAAAGTGGTAATCTTTGATTCTTTGGAATCATCATTGTCCATGAATTAATAAGAGTTTATGAAAACCCCAGTGTGGTAAAAATGCCTGGCATAGTGACAGGAACTCCTCCATGCCTGGAAACATGAAAGCATCAGTTATCTGCAATTAGTCACTAGTAGCCAGGAATTATTCATTCACAACAATGTCCTAAGTAGCCTAGGTAGAATCTCAGAGAAATTCTCCTATATATCAAAGTGCCAAAATCATTGCAATGCCCAAATTCTAAACCCAATATTAGTTATGATTTTGCCTGTGGCATGTTGTGAGTATGTCTCAGCAACAAGATTTATATTTTGCATTACTTTGGGTTACTGCATATCAGTACATCTCAGCATCCATCAAACCATTTCAAAAGAGAGATTTTGATTCTTTCAAAGTCATTCATCTTTATAGCAATTTTGCTATTGCATAAATCTTTCCACTGATTTTGCTTATTTCATTCTACATCACATTTTCCTAGGTTTCTCTGAAACAATCCACTTTATATTAATAATTTATTATATTACAATCATATCAATATTTACATGTCAAAATATGTTCATCCCTTCCCCAATAGATAGGCACCATGCAGCCCCCATAATTTCTTATTCTTTGTTAAAAAAAAAAAAAAGATCTGGTTTTAATGCCATGCATGAGCAGCTTTCCAGAGGACTGCTACTGTGAACAGCTTTTAAGGCTCTGATTTCACATTATAGTGAACACTCTATTTATTCCATAACAAATCAAAGCAAAACATCCACAGAAAATCAAGCTACAGCATTCACAATATTACAACTTAATCACAAAAAAATCACGATATAGTATTCACAACAGCTTATCATTAAAATGGCCACAGAGTTTTCACCAAAGTGATCACAATATATAGAACAAAGTACAGTCATCTCAAAGTACAATAGTCAAAGTCTTCCACTCATGGGGCATACTTGATTAACTCAGTCACTTATTCAGCAATCAATTACTAAGTGTCGTATACAAACCCTCCACCCCTAGGTCACTAGTAAACTACAATTTCATCATTGCTAAGTACTGTAGCAGCAAGCACCTCAACATACCCAGGGTGACTGCCAACACAGATTCTTAGATCTGCTTTTCTAAAGGAAAATAACTCAAAATGGGTTACCAATTTTGCTTTAATCAATCAAACATATCATTTACCTAGTTCAGGGGAAAAGGTCAGACACCCCGAACTTCAGAGTATACAGACAGTTTACAAACAGAAGTTATAAGAAGACAGAGAAACATTTCAGCAGACAGGCCTCCAACTGTCTGATCATTACATCCATACCTAGCCACAGTTACCAGAGAGGGAAGCACCAACATCTGGGTTTTCAAAGCCAGGGGCTCAACAGCTGCCCAGAGTCTCATCTGGACAATCTTCTCACAACACTTCTCAAAATGAGTCCCGGAACAAAGCTTCACATCAGTGTTTATATAGCCTCCTCCTAGCTCAGAGAATGTAACAACCCTCTTGACACACTGCCCAATCAAAAAGCATTCCTGAAAAAGCAAACCTCCCCCTACAGACTCCAGGTGCAGTTAAGCCTATCAAAGGGCCTAGGGGCAGGGAAAATCTTAAATTCCCATTCCCAGAACAAGTACCCAGGGAGAGGTTTTTTCATCTTGACTTGGGGCCTGTTCTCAGATTGAATACCATTCTACTGTCCCAGATTCTACCTGGATTCACCACATTGTCACCTGGGTTCAAGGGCAGACAGCTCCCAGTTCCTTGTCCAGATCTCTGGGTAGGTCCTGCTTCACATTGAAGTTCATAGGTTCTGATCCATGTCAAATGCTTCACAATTTCTGCTTCCAGGAATTCAAGGCTCAACCAAGCCACAAACAGATAAAGTCTCAGCATCTCAGTCATGCTTCCTCAGTCACCTGAGTTCCTGGATCCTTGGCTCCTGGCTCCAGGTTCTTGGGTTCATCTTCAGAAGAAGCTCCACCACCATAAGTTGTCTGGAAATTCTGGCTGAGTTCTCCATTCTCTCTTCTGTATCTGCTCTGCCACCAGATGCTGGTCCCAAGAAATTCTGACTGTGCCTCTCTGGGCCTTTTCTTACATACACAGCATTAGCTACTTCCTGTTTCAGCCAACCCCTCTCTGTTATGTCAGCAACAGGAGACAGGAGTCCATTACTTCTGTTTCCCCAACAGAGGCTTGATCAATTACTAAGTGCTAAGTACTTGCTGGATTTGCCAACACAAAGGGAATTACATTACCATTACACTGGTATAAACATTTTATTTATATGACCTTGTTTCATCTTTCTTTGATCTCTTTAGAGTATGGGCCTAGTAGAAGCATAGCCAGTCAAATGATATGCACAGTTTAGTTTAAGTTTTTATTTTTTGGGGAGGGGTCAAGGGGAGCTTACTGCCAATCTGCTTTCTAGAAGTAGCTATACAAGTCCTAGTTCCAATATGAATACATTAACATGACTGCTTTTGTTTTTGTTGATGTGTAACTCTTTAAACATATGATTGCATTCATACATGCTCACTCAAATGCATATGTACTTATTTTTGCATATGGGCACATGTACATATATACACATGTATACATATGTACATCTATATTTCAATACATATATATGTATGTGTGTACATATGCATGCACACACCCGTACACATATATGCAGGTCTTTGCTAATCTAATAGGTGTTAACAAAAACATTAGAGTTCCTTTAATTTTAATTTATTTAATTATCAGTGGTTTGAAACTTTTGTTGTATATGGCTCATGATAGCTTGGATATCTCCCTTAGGGGGTGTGACTCTGATTCAAATGAATTTGAATTATTTCTTTATATACTTTGGGAATGTAAATCTTCTAAGAGAAACTTGATGCAAATATATTTTTGCCAGTAACATTTGCCTTCTAATTTTAGCTTTATTGATTTTGTTGGTGCAAAATCTTTGCAATTTTTGTAACCAAAATCATTCTTTTTATCTCCTATGATCCTGTAAATTTGTGTTTATTCACAGACTTTTCTCTTATTCATGTATCTGAAAGGAAAATTTTTCCTTGTTCTCATTTCTTTTTGATGTAACTTTTTACATCTGAGCCATAAATTCATTTGAAGCTGATCTAGGCATCAAAGCCTCTTTCTACCAAACTGCTTTCCAGTTTTTCCATTAGTTTTTGTAGCATACTGAGTTCTTAGCCCAGTAGCTGGGGTCTTAGGGTATATGAAACACTAAGTTACTCTTCATGTCTACTGCACTATGTTGTCTACCCACTCTATTACACAATCATCTTATCCATAATTTTTTAGCACAATATTGTTTTGATGATTAGGATTTTGAAGTATTGTTTAAGATCTAGTACTGCTAAGGCCTCATTCATAATGTTTTTTCTTTACTTCACTTGGCTTTCTTGTTCTTTTTTTTTTCCAAATGAACTTTATCATTTTTTCTGCCTCTTATCCTTTTTAAATTTTGTTGTTGCACCAAATAGGTAAATCATGTTTTTATCATATTAACTTGGGGTACTGAGCAGAAATTAATATTATTCCAATTATTTGTCTATATTTCCTAGATACAATTAAGCAGTAGCAAAATAGAAATTATAATTCACAATTAAAATAATACATTCTGGAAATGTTGTTTTTTTTTTATATTTTTGGATTTATTTGCATTTGTTTTAAGGACCCAGAAGTTTTATTGTAATAGTTCAGTCTCACAAGTCAAGTAAGTCTCAATACAAACAAATAACAAATGCCAGCTCCTCTTTGAAATCAATCCTGGTTCTTTCTTTTGCTGATGTCTTTCTTTACTAGTATATTGTTTTATACCTCTCCGATGTATCTAAGCAAGTGTTATTCCCTTACTATATTAGATGTTTCAGGAAGGAGGGCCTGAATGCTTATGAACACACACAAATAGTACTTAGTACAGTGCTATATATAGGGAAATACTTTGTACTTATTCATTGAATTGAATGGAACATCTAAGTACTTTTAAACACTATACATTTATCGTTTTCCAATACTTTTGTCAATAATTATCAATAATAATTTGTATCCCCAAATCCTTTATGCTTTGAAACTGAAAATTTAATTTAGATGCTTACTACCACATTGAAATAAGCCCAGCTTTGGTCACAAATGACTTTCTGTTAATTCTAAAGCCATTTCCCCCCTTTTATTCTTCATCTATTTTGAAAAATATTACTTAATCTGGAAATTTTGCCTACTTTATATATTTTTAGAATATACTTGATCTTTTTTCTCCCTTTTAGCTTGCTGAATTTTACATGTGTATCTCTCTGTCTCTCTCTGTCTCTCTGTGTGTGTCTCTCTCTGTCTCTCTCTCTGTCTCTCTCTCTCCCTGTCTCTCTGTCTCTCTGTCTCTGTCTCTGTCTCTCTCTCTCTCTCTGTCTCTCTCTCTCTCTGTCTCTCTGTCTCTCTCTCTCTCTTTCTTTTTTTCTCTCTGTCTCTCTCTGTCTCTCTGTCTCTGTCTCTCTGTCTCTCTCTGTCTCTGTCTCTGTCTCTCTCGCTCTCTCCCCACCCCCCACCCCTCCCAACTATCACATCTCTTCAATAAGTCTTTTGTAGGAAGGGAAAAATTGTTTTTATATTCCAAACACCACCATAACACCTGACACATATTATATGCCTAAAAATAATAGTAATTGCTAAGCCAAGGCAACTGGACTCTTTATCCACTCCCTCACTCCCTCATCCAGTGGGGTCCCTCTTAGTTCTGTATCCATGTACCCAGCCTGAAACAATTTAATCGAATAGTAGTCTGGCTTCAAATAAGAGGGATTATGTGATTTTGGTTTCAATCACAGGGATTAATTAAAGGTTTTTTAAAGTCAAATTATAGAAAAGAAAACAAGTATTCTCTTGGAACTTTGGCAGCCTTGATTTTAAAAACTGATTGTCTTGGCCTCCAACTACATATCTTTTTCTAGCTGACAAATTGATTTCCTTAACAAATATTGCATTAATTGTTCCCCTTTTCTTACACTTACTGAGTAGTTACTGTTTGAGAAATCAATGATCTCATTGTAAGCTCTGTCCTTCCACTTTTTTATTTTTTCCTCTGACTGTTAGCTATTGCAGAGCTTTAAAATGAAAATACAATTTTAACCAGGAGAAACTGATTAGGGGATTGACTGTCAGAATTTAAACTTTTTCTTTTACTATAATAACTCTTTATGCATATGAAATTAATATGAATATATAAGTGAGTTTCTGATTACAAAGTATGCAACTGCCACAATGTATAAAATAGTACCATTGTTTATGTTTATAAGTAATATGCATGAGTATTTAAAAGAACATCTCTGAAATAAAACAACAACAAAAAAACCTCTTAAATTCCTTATAGCTGTAGAATACCAAGTACAGAGAACTAAAAGAGATCCTACTTTACAGGTATTTATAAATAGTTCATATTATCAGATTAAACACTTGGAAATGCCCTTACAAGTGTGTAGGTTGCTATAGGGATTTGCATTGACACTTGATACTCTTTGATGGTGTTAGTTTATATGTTCACCTTGCAGTTGAAAAGATAAATGTATTTCTTACACCCCAAGAGGCAGAAGCATTTAAATCTTAAAGAAAATAATATTTTGAAACACATATAACACGAATAAGAGTGTAAAGAAGAAATCAGAATTAGATAAGCAAAATCTTTTGGGATATCTCTGTTTAAATTAAGGAAACATAACCTTGTGCATAATAGGTACATGCAGAGAATTCCCAAGGGCAGGTGTTTACTTGAAGCAGCACACCTACCTGACCACTTGGTGGCAGTGTTTAATACTTAATCCACTTGGCCTTTTTAAAAATATGTAAATCGCTTGCAGATTTTAATAGGAAAAATTGAGCTTTTCTTTGTATTTTTTGCAGCTCGCAAGATTATTTGTAACTCAAAAAATCGTTACACCTGCCCCTGCCCGCCCCCCCCCCCAAAAAAAAAAAACCTGACTGAAATCATTAATCATTACTTTCCAAAAGTTTTTGGAACTTTCCTCTGTAAAGAATAGCTATCTAACACAAATTTCAAATAATGTGAAAGGGGACTCCAAACAACTTCTGGAGCCACAACACCCACAGAACGGCACAGAGAAGCTAACCTCCTGCTGAGGACAGCCCAGCAGCCCTGCAGGGAGCGGCCATCGCAGCGCTCAGAGAGCAGGCAGCACAGCACACTGGGAACCAACACTGCAGAGCAGAGCCCAGGTCCTCGGTTTTAGCCCCAGGGCAGACAGACCTTCAGCCGGCTGGAGGGGACCCCAGAACACCAGCAATTGTGGCAATTCCAGAATTATCAGCACAGATATGCCTAGGACAAACAGAGGTTAGTGCCCTATGGACTTTGGGACCAGTATTTGGGGAATGCACGGCTGCCTCCCCTGGGGGTGAAAAGCTGCTGAAGAAACACAGCACAGAAGCCATTTTGCAGTGTCAGGAGTGGCTCTAGCTCCTGGTCTGTGAACTGTAGGGAGATCCAGCAATCAGTCTGGGGGTTACTCTCTCTTGCTTTAAACTGCCTGGATCTGGATTGTGATCTGGGGGGGAAGTTTGGGGTGGGTATCCAACTTGCCAGAATGGGTGGAGGCTCTACAGAGGCCACACAACTGGTGGAAGAAAAAAAAATAAGGAGAAGAAAATAAGAATAGCTATCTATAGTTAAGCCATGAAATGCTGTGCTAAATTCTTTATTGATACCAGAAGAGAGGCTGAATGAAAAATGTGAAAGGGAAAGAAACAAGAATTATTAAGAGTTTTAAATTAGATACTACATGCTGAAGGTAAAAGACTGAAAGATTTTCAGCTCAGAGAGTAAAAAAAAAAAGTCAAGGAATAACATATTTTTTAAGTCCACAAATGTTGTTCATCTTCCATTCTTGAAAAGGACCAATTACATTATGAGGGTGACTATATAATATTTTCTCTTTTCAATGAAGTTGGGTATTGTTTAGCTAAGCACTTCTAACTTGAAAAATAAATATAATCATACAATTACTCAGAATTGTAAAAATCACTGCACTTTCCCCACCTTGAAATTTGCCCTTCTACTTAGATATAAGCAAAATTATCAAATAATTAAATTTCATAGAATCACAGATTCTTTTGTCATTATCTAAACCATTTATGATGATGTTTCCCCTTTCTCATTCTCAATAAGGGATATCATATTGTTTTGAAGACTTTAATTCATAAAAAAAAATGTCTTTAGACACCAAATTGCCTATCATTATTTCCTGCCAATTCTCCCATTATTACTTTGTCATTTTGTTTTTATTAATCCAACATCTGCCCATTTAACTTTTAGTCATTGCCTCTGTTTCTCACTCAGGAGCAAAGCAAAGTTAAGTCTAATCCAGTTCTTTCATAATTCCATTTCAAATAATTGAAGGAAGTTAGCCTGGTCACTTTAAAGAGGGATCACAATAACTAAATATCAAAAAAGAGAAAAATCCCCTCTCTAAACAAATAGTAAAAGTGAGACCCGTGCTTTCTTAGACCTTGAATTCATTTTTAATGTCTTTGGCAATAGCTTGTGGAATCCTTTTTTTTTTCTGAACATAAGCCCTAAACTTTATAAACTCAGAATATACATGCACTAGAACTTTATGATGGCAAACAACTGTTCAAAATCAATATTGTTATATTCTCTTGGAATTATTTTAAGATTTTTAAGAACAGGAGAAAATACAATTCCCCTGTAATTAAGCATAGACCTCAAAGGAAACACATGGGGAGAGAGTGGAGGAAAAAAGACAACTTCTAGGAATTGAAACAAATATGCACACACATACATGTATATATGCCTGCATGTGGGTATGTATGTAATCTCCTGCAGTGAAAGAACATAAGAAAAAGACATGAGAAGAACTTTTGCACAGTAAAGCCATTGATGTCATAGTACCTTAAATGATCAACTTTCCTTCTCACTGTAGCAGCAAGCACCCCAAAATCCCCAGGGTGACTTGCCAACACAGGTTCTTAGATCTGCTTTTCAAAAGGAAAGCAACTCAAAATGGGTTAACAAGCTTACTTTAATCAAACAAACATACATTACCTAGTTCAGGGGAAAAAGGTCAGCACCCCGAACTTCAGAGTTACAGAACTTACAGATCAGACAGACAGGCTTCCAAACTGTCCTACCATTATATCAATACCAAATCACAGTTACCAGAGACGGAAGCATCAACACCTGGGTTTTCAAAGCCGGGGGGCTCTCAACAACGGCTTCCCAGAGTCTCATCTGGTCAAATTACACAACACTTCTCAAAGTGAGCCCCAAAGCAAAGCCTCTCCTCAGGGCTTATATAGCCTTCTCTTGGCTCAGAGAATGGAACAACCTTCTGGACCCACTGCCCAATCACAAAGTATCAAGGTGTGGGCTTTCCTGAAGAACAAGCCTCCCACCACAGGCTCCAGGTGCACTTAAGCTAGGGGCAGTGAAGATCTTTAAATTTGCATTTCCATTACACTCCCTCAGACATTCCCTCTAAGAAGGTAAATAATTCATAATAGCTATTGTATAGTTGAGACTCTGAAGGACATATTTAAATTTTACTTTTAATGCTTGCTATCTATATGGCCATGGGTAAAATACTGAACTTTCCTGAGTTTCAGTATATATCACTCTAAAAGAGAGAAAATAATAACTATAGTTCTACATCACAATTTGTTTTGAGAATAGCTTAAGTAGTGTTTTTTAAACATTAAAGCACTTCACAAAAATTTTAAAAGTCAATAAACAAGCATTTATTAAATTCTTAGTGCATTCCTATTTCTATGCACTGGCAACTAAGACAAAAGTGAAAGTCTCTGGCCTCTGGGATCTTATATTCTTTCAGGATGACCATAGTACATACACAGGGATACAAGCAATACACACAAGAGAATAGGATGGGGAAAGGAGGAACCTTAGGAGTTGGAAAAATTGTAAAGACTTAATTTGGAAAATAGGACTTGAACTGAATATTTAAGGAAACTGGGGTTTCTAAATTACATAGGTAGTGAGAGAGTGAATTAGAGAGACGGGGAGAGCCAATGTGAAGGACAGGGATGTAAGATGAAGTATCACATATAAGTAACATTAAGATGTCTAGTCTGCTTGAATCATAAAGAAATCATAAAGAAAGGGAAAGATGTGATATGGTTAGAAAAGCTATTTAAATATTTAGAAATAGCTAAGTTATGATTTGGTTCTTCTAAATTACATGTGTCTGTTACAAGTTACTGCTATTTTAAAAAAGAAGCCCCTATTTTCTTGGTTGAGGAGTGTTAGGGAGAAGCATAGGTGGGGACTGATGGTGAGAATATAAAAAGAAAATAGCATCAATGAAACACTAAAGAATGAGAAAAGGAAGTTCAGAAGAGGAAACAGATAAGAAGAGCTATCAAATATCGATATTTTAGACTAAGGTATGAGTAACTTAAAGTGCTAAACATATTTGACTTTAGGCTTAATAGAGAGTCACATTTTACTGATTAAGGTAATGATAGACTGTAAGGCCCTGAACTAGCAGCTTTCCAGAGGACTGCTACTGTGAATAGCTTATCATGAAAATGGCCACATAGTTTTCACCAAAGCGGTCACAATATTTAGAAGAAAGACAAATCATCTCAAATTACAATAGTCAAAGTCTTCCACTCATGGGGAAACTAATTTACCTCAATCAGTCACTTATCAATAACAGTAATCTCAAAGTACAATAGTCAAAATCTTCCACTCATGGGGCACACTTGATTAACTCAATCAATCATTTATTCAGCAATCAATTATTAAATATCATACACAAATCCTTCACCCCTAGGTCACTAGAAAACTACAATTTCATCATTATTCAGTACCTATGGAGATGTCTTTTCATCTTGACTTGGGGACCATTCTCAGATTCCCTGGATCCCATTCCATGGTCCCAGCTTCTACCTGTATTCACCAGACTATCACCTGTGTTCAATGGCAGACAGCTTCCAGCTGTCTGGGTAGGTCCTGCTCCACACTGAAGTTCACAGGGTCCAGTCCATCTCAAATCCTTCATAATTTCTGCTTCCAGGAATTCAAAGCTCAACCAAGCTACAAACAGATAAAGTCTCAGCATCCTAGTCATGCTTCTTCAGTCTTCTGCTTCCTCAGTATTCTCCTGGGCTTCTGGGCTCCTCTGCCGTGTGGGTTCCTGGGCTGCTGAGCTCCTGGCTCCTGGGCTCCTGTTAAGAAGAAGCTCCAAGGGGCGGCTAGGTGGCACAGTGAGTAGAGTGCCAGCCTTGCAGTCAGAAGGACCTGAGTTCAGATCCGGCCTCAGACACTTAACACACACAAACAAAAACCTAGCCGTGTGACCTTGGGCAAGTTACTTAACCCCAATTGCCCTCCAAAAAGCGAAGAAGAAGAAGAAGAAGAAGAAGAAGAAGAAGAAGAAGAGGAAGAAGAAGAAGAAGAAGAAGAAGGAGAAGGAGAAGGAGAAGGAGAAGGAGAAGGAGAAGGAGAAGGAGAAGGAGAAGGAGAAGGAGAAGGAGAAGGAGAAGGAGAAGGAGAAGAAGCTCCACCACCACAAATTCTCAGGAAATACTGGCTCAGTTCTTGATTCTCTCTTCTGTAGCTACTCTGCCACCAGATGCTGGTCCCAAGAAATTCTGACTCTGCCTTTCTGGGGCTTTTCTTATATACACACAACATTAGCTTCCTATTTCAGCCAACCCCTTCCTATTACATCAGCAACTGGTGACAGGAGTTTGTACCTTCTGTTTCCCTAACAGAGGCTTGATCAGTTACTAAGTACCTACTAAGTACCTGCTACCTTTGACAACAAAAATGTATCTTCAAATTCAAATTACGTTACCATTACACTTACTCAAATATGTACTTTAGAAAAATTAATTTAGCAACTAAAATTACTTTACCAAGTACATGTATACAGTTATAATTAGTTATAGTTATAGTTTAGTTATAGTTATGAAGACCTATGTGCCAGGCACTGTGCTAAACCCTGGGGATACAAAAAGAGACAAAAGACACTCCATGCACTAAAGAAGCTTACAGTCTAATGGAGAATATAAAATGCAAATAAATGTTTTTAAAGCAAGCTATCAACACGATAAATAGGAAATAATTAAAGGAAGAATATAATGTGATTAAGAAGGATTGGTAAGATTTCCTGTAGAAGGTGGAATTTTTTATTTGGCCTTAAAAGAATCCTTGGAAGTCAGTGTTGGGAGTAAAGGAGGGAGAGCATTCCTAACATGGTAGACATCAGAGAAAATACCCATACCTGTCACATGATGTTTTTGTTTTATGGATCAAAAAGGAGGCCAGTGTCACTGGATCAAATTGTGCATAATAGGGATGAAGGTATAAGAAGACTGGGAAGGTTGGAGGGAAATGTGTTATAAAGGGCATTTAATGCTAAAGATAACATTTTTCATTTATTCCTAGAGACAATGAGCAGACACTAGATTTTATTGAGTAGGTCATGGGAGGTTATATGCTCAGAATTGCATTTTAGGAAAATCGTTTTAATTGTTGAAAGGAGAATGGATAACAGTGGCAAGAGACTTGAGGCAGGCAGACCCATCAGCAGGCTATTGTAGTAATCAAGGTATGACATGATGAGTGCCTGCACTAGAATAGTGACTATGTCAAACGAAAGGAAGGGGTATTTGGGAAATATTGTAAAGGTGAAATCAAAAGGTTTTGGAAATAGTTTAGATATGCTGGTAAGGGGGGTAGGTAAAAGCTTATGAGCAACCCAGGATTACTCCTAGGTTATAAAAATGAGGGACTGGGAAGATGGTATTGTACTCCAATGTAATACAGAAGATAGGAGGAAGGGGTGGGGAAGGTTCAGGGGAAAATATAATGAGTTTTCTTTTTGGTATATTGAAAATAAAATCTCTACTTGAATGTAAAGCCAAGCACGAACAGCTTTCCAGAGGACTGCTGCTGTGAAAAGTTTTCAAGGTTCTGATTACACAGTATGGTGAACTCTCTACTTATTTAGTATCAAATTAAGGCAAAACTTTCACAGAGAATGACATTCACAATGTTTTAACTTCACAGCTTACCACTAAAGTGGCCACATAGTTTTGACCAAAGTAGTCACATAGTTTTAAACAAAGTACATTCATTTAGTAACTCAATCATTTTGTTTTTTTGGAGGGCAGTTGGGTTTAAGTGACTTGCCTAAGGTGACATGGCTAGTTTTTGTGTTAAGTGTCTGAGGCCAGATTTGAACTCAGGTCCTCCTGATTCCAGGTCTGGTACTCTATTCACTCTGCCACCTAGCTGCCCCCTCAATCATTCTTAAGGATGAAAACCTCCTTAATTGATACAAAGTATAGAGGTCAAAAGTTTTCTACCCCTAGGTCACATTGTATTAATATCTTCAATCAAAAAGTCTCCTTTTTTTCTTAATTGGAGATTAGTTTCCAATCATCCTTAATTAGTAATTATCTAATTGTAATGGTCAAAGTTCTTCACCCCTAGTAAGTCATGATCTCAGTTTTCATTAAATACCCAAGGAGAGGTATTTTCATCTTAATTTGAGGCTGCCTCCCTGCTTCCATGGTTCCCCTTCCAGGTCCCCAGCTCCTGCCAGCTCCTTGTTGTCCAGCTCCTTGTCCAGTTCCTATACCATATTGAAGCTCACAGTGTCTAGTTCACCTGAAGTTTCTGTTAAAATTTCACAATTTCTGTTCCTGCAAAGACAAAGCTTAACAAAGTCACAACAACATGCATACACATTGCTGGCATTCTCATCAATTCACTTTGATGATATCACTTGATATGATATCAATTGAAGTAGTATAAAAGGAATGATGAAAAGCAGCCAGGACAGAACCCCAAGGTACACCTGTGATAAGATGGAATTATGTGGATTCACTTCCAGCAAAGGAGACTGAGAAGGAGTGATCAGAAAGGTAGCATGAAGAATATTAGAGTGCTGTGTTCCAAAATCCTAGAGAAAAGAAAACATCAGACATAAGAGAGTGATAACAGTATCAAAGTCTACAGAGACATCAAGGAAAATAGGGAAAGAGAAAGGTGATTGGATTTAGCAGTTAAGAGATCATTAGTAAGTTTGGAGAGAACAGTTTAAATGGAAAAAAGACCAGGAGACAGATTGATGGCTGCATAAGTAGAGAAATGAAAGATGATAGAAATATTGTAGAGATAGCAATGACAAAGTTTCATGACTAACTCTGGTGGGGTGAATGAGATTCAAGAGTTAAGGATAACACTAAGACTACAAACCTGTTGGATTGAAATGATAATTTGGAAGAAGGGTAGATTTTATGGAAGATACAATGAATTTTGCTTGAACAAGTGTAATAGTAATGGAATTTTAAGATCCCTTTTTATTGCTAAGCTAAGTAGTATTTAGCAACCAGTTTAGAATTAACCTTCTGTTATAGAAAAAGAAGGTATGAACCCCTGTTGTTGATGTAACAGGAGGGAGATGAACAGGGAGGAGCTATATCATATTTAAGGAAGAGCACAAGAGGGACAATAAAAATTTCCTGGGTAAGCATCATGGAGGCAGGGCAGCTGCTGCTGTACTGAAGACTGAACTGGAATTATGAACTGAGATAGAATTTCTTGGAGCAAGGAACTAGGGGGCTGGATAAAGTGATTTTGATTTTGAGAACAGAGTTTATGGTGCTGAAAACTTCTGAGGGTGAGCTGGAGCTGAGCATTTCTGAGGGCCAGCCAGAAGTGGTAAGGATTTCCAAACACCAGCTGGAGCTGCTGAGGATTTCTGAGGGCCAACTGGAGCTGCAGAAGACTGAGGAAGCATGACTGTGGTGCCAGTACTTAGTACACATGTTGTTGTGACTTTGTTAATGTGTATGAATATTCTTGTGCTTTGTTAAGCCTTGTCTTCCTAGGAACAGAGACAGCAAAGGATTTGAGATGGACTGGACACTGTGAGTCCCAATGTGGAGCAACAACTGCATGGGGAGCTGGAGAAGGAGCTGGGAGCTATCTGCCTTTAAACTCAGGTGGCAGTTGGTTAGATTCAGGTGGGAGCTGGGACCATGGAAGAAGAATCATGGAAGCTGAAAGCCTGCCCCAAGACAAGATGAAAAGACTTGTCTGTGGGTACTGAGTAGTGACTGATGAAATTAACTGAATATTGCCTGATGATATTTACTAACTAGTGACTTATTAAATTGTCTGAGTAGGGACTGATAAAATAGGATACTGAGTAGTGACTGATAAAATTGCAATTTATTTGTGACATAGGGGTAGATGGCTTTTGTATTTTCCACTGCCTCTTAAGAGGATAATGAGTAGTGACTGTTGAAGATGTAACTTAATTACACCCCATGGGTGGTGAAATTTGACTTTTATACTTTGTGATCTTAAGGAGGTAAAAGATTGAATGATTGAGTACTGAATTATTGTACATTGTTGAAAACTATGTGGCCATTTTGGTGATAAGTTGTTGAGTTGTGACATGATGAATGCTGTATTTTTATTTTCTTTGATAAGTTGTAACATTGTGATTGTTGTACATTGATTTTCTTTGAATGTTTTGCTCTGATTTGTTATTGAAAAATAGAGAGTTCACTATACTGTGTAATCAGAACCTTAAAAGCTGCTCACTGCAGCAGTCCTCTAGAAAGCTTGGCTTTACAATATGTTGAGTTTGAAGGACATGTAGGAAATTTAGTTGGGTATTATATTTAATCAATTGGTTTTATAGATCAGGGTAAAAATTAGAATTATATATAAAAATAGGTACGTGTAATATTTATATATGCATACATATATGCATATATACACATATATACATACATACATACACACACACACACACACACACACACACACATATATATATATATATATATATATATATATATATATATATATATATATATATATACAGAGAGAGAGAGAGAGAGAGAGAGAGAGAGAGAGAGAGAGAGAGAGGAGTCATCTGCATAGAGATAATAATTACATGCATTGGAAGTTATAATGTCACCAAGTGAAAGTATAGAGAGCAGGGGCGGAGCCAAGATGGCAGAGTAGAAACAGCATTTCCAATGTGCTCTGCCCCACACAAATTTCAAACAATGTGAAAGGGAGCTCCTAACAACTTCTGGAGCCACAGCACCTACAGAATGGCACAGAGAAGCTAACCTCCTGCTGAGGACAGCCCAGCAACCCTGCAGGGAGCGGCCGGTGCAGCACTCAGAGAGCAGGCAGCCCAGCTCGCTGGGAACCGACAGCGCAGCCGGCAGAGAGAGCCCAGGTCCGCGGTTTTAGCCCCAGGGCGGCCAGGCCTTCAGCCAGCTGGTGGAAGCCCAGAACACCAGCAATTGTGGAGATTCCAAAATTATGAGCACAGATATGCCTAGGACAAAGTGAGAGGTTAGTGCCCTATGGACTTTGGGACCAGTATTTGGGGAACACGTGGCTTCCTCCCCTGGGGGCAAAAAGCTGCTGAAGAAACTGCTGCACATAAGCCATTTTGCAGCATCAGCAGTGGCTCTAGCTCCTGGTCTGCGAACTGTAGGAAGATCCAGCAATCAGTCTGGGGGTTAATCACTCTTGCTTTAAACTGCCTGGATCTGGATTGTGGTCTGGGGGGGAAGTTTGGGGTGGGTATCCAACTTGCCAGAGTGGGTGGAGGCTTTACAGAGGCCACCCAACTGGCAGAAGCTGTGAAGACCCCACGTTTGGGCAGAAGCTCCCCTGTCTGGTGGCAGAGTCCTACTGTGGCAACAAGCCCAAAAATCAAGTAATTAAGTGGCAATATGCCTAGGCAAACGAAACAAAATAAATAGAAAAGTTCAACATTGGACTCCTATTTTAGGGGCAAAGAGGCTCAAAGCATGGAGGAGGACTGTGAGATCAGAACTCCTGCACCAAAAGCCCCAAATGAAAATACAAGCTGGCTACAGCCCATAGAGGACCTTAAGAAGCAGATAAGAGAAGTGGGGGAAAATTTGGGAAGAGAAATGAAAAAGATGCAAGAAAAGTATGAAATGACAGTCAACAGCCTGACTGAGGAAAAATAACACCTTAAAAAATAGACTAACTCAAATGGCAAAAGAGGCTCAGAAAGGCAATGAGGAGAAGAATGCCTTAAAAAGCCAAATTTGCCAGATGGAAAAGAATCTCAAAAGCTCACTGAGGAGATTCATTCCTTCAGAGTTAGACTGGAGCAAATGGAAGCCAATGACTTTATGAGAAATCAAGATGCTGTTAAACAGATCCAAACAAATGAAAGATTAGAAGGCAATGTGAAATATCTCATGGGAAAAACCACTGACCTGAAAAATAGATCCAGGAGAGATAATTTAAAAATTTTTGGACTACCTGAAAGCCATGATCAAGGAAAGAACCTAGAAATCACCCTTCAAGAAATTCTCAAGGAAAACTGCCCTGATGTTTTAGATCCAGAGGGCAAAATAGAGGTTGAAAGAATCCACAGATCACCTCCTGAAAAAGATCCCAAAAAGAAAACTCCCAGAATATTATAGCCAGGTTCCAGAATCCCCAGATCAAGGAGAAAATACTACAAGCAGCCAGGAAGAAACAATTTCAATATTGTGGAAACACAATCAGAATAGCCCAGGACCTGGCAGCTTCTACACTGAGGGATAGAAGGGCATGGAATATGATATTCCAGAAGGCAAAAGAGCTGGGAATGAACCCAAGGGTCACCTACCCAGCAAAACTGAGTATCTTGTTTCAGGGGAAAATATGGTCATTCAGTGGAATAGAGGACTTTCAAGCATTCTTGAGGAAAAAACCAGAGTTGAATAGAAAATTTGACATTCAGACACAAGAAGCAAGAGATGCTTGAGAAGGTAATCAAGGAAAAGAAATCAAAAGGAACTTATCAAAGTTGGACTATTTACAATCCTACATGGAAAAACAATAACTGTGTTTGATGAAACCTTTCTCATTATGAAAATAATTGAAGAAAGGTACATGGCATATGTTCACAGGTATACATGGATAGAGGGCACAGGTTGAATTTGATGGGAAGGGATGATTATTATTTTTTTTTGGAGGGCAATTGGGGTTGGGTGACTTGCCCAGGTTCACATGGCTGGGTTTTTGTTTGTGTGTTGGGTGTCTGGGGCCGGATCCAAGCTTGGGTCCTTCTGGCTCCAGGGCTGGCTCTCTGCTCACTGCGCCACCTAGCCACCCCAAGGAAGGGATGATTCTTAAGGGGTGAAGTCAAGAGGTGAGAGAGGAAAGTGGCAAGAGGAGATGGAGAGAGACAGGGTAGGGTAAACTATCTCATGTAGAAGAGGCAAGGGGAAGTAGTTGCAGGGGAGGGGAAGAACAGGAAGGCAAAAAGGCAAAAGCATATTCTCATTGAAGTTGGCTCAAGGAGAGAATCACATACATACTAAATGGAATATCTTACCCTCACTCACTCTCCTGAGTAGGGGAAAGGGGGATGAGGGGGGGATGATGGAGGGGAGGGCATTCTGGGGAGAGGGGAGGTTAGAAGTACCCACTATCAAAGAGGGACAGGATCAAAGTAGGGAATGGACCAGGTGGGAGGTGAGACAGGTGGGAGGGAAATATAAGCAGTCTTTTACAATATATCTACTATGGTAATGTTTTGCATAGATATACATGTACAACACATACTGAATTGCTTATCTTCTCAGAGGGAGTGGGTGACAAGGGAGAAGGGGAATGGATCTGAAAATCAAAGTTTTAAAATTAAATGTTTCATAAGATGTCCAGGCAGTGGGGCTCAGAGATTCACCTTGCCCTAATGGCAAAGTCGAAGGGGGTATGGGAGAAGATATGGGAGAGAGCAGATTGGATGAGGGGATATCTAGTGGGACTGCTATTCTGGGGTGGTGAGTAGGGAAAAAATGGGGGAAAAATGTAACTCATAATCTGGTGGAAATGAATGATGTAAACCACAAGTTAATAAAGCATTTGATAAAAAAAAAAAAGAAAGTATAGAGAGCAGAAAAAAATCTTCTCTAAAATTCCTGAAGCTTATCTCATCCATGAGTTTTACTGAAAAAGAAAGTAAAAAATTAAGCCAATATATTAAGGAAAAGCTATTGAGTTTTTAGTTTAGTTAAGTTGTTTTTTTTTTCTTTCAAGGATGGGTCATACTTTTTTTTTTTTTAATTTTTTTTTTAAATTAATTTATTAGTTTAGTTTCAGTTAACAAGATTCAATTCCATAGTTCCTTGATTTTCAAATTTCCTTTACTTCCCT
>WOXC01011587.1:0-27075 GCA_011680675.1 Gymnobelideus leadbeateri
AAAGCCTTTGATCCACTGCGAGCTTTATATTCAAAAGACATCCCCAAAAAAGGAAAAGGAGATACTTGTGCAAAAGTATTTATAGCAGCTCTATTTGTGGTGACTAAGAATTGTAAATCAGAGGAATACCCATCAATTATGGAATGAATAAACAAGCTGTGATATATGGTCATAATGAAATATTATTGTGCTCTAAGGTATAACAAGAGAGATGATTTCAGAAAATCCTGAAAAGACATAAACGGTATTGCCAAATGAAGAACTGTGAAAGACTTCGCTCTTCTCAGCAGTACAGTGAAGGACGATCCCAAAGGACTCATGATGAAGCATGCTATCTGCCTCCTGACAAAGAACTGGTGTTGATTGAATACAGACTGAAGCAGGCTATTTTTCACTTCCTTGCTTTGATTCAAGTCATCTTGTACAAAATGACTAATATGGAAATGTTTTACATAATTGCACCTATGTCTGATAGCTTACCATCTCAGGTGGAGCAAGGGGAGGGAGGGAGTAAAGGATAGAATTTGGAACTCAAAACGTTAAAGAAAAATGTTTTTTAAAAATTGGAAAAAATATTAATGAAATCACAAAAATAGTTATGATTTTTTTGTACATTAAAGGAGGTTCTATTTGCTTAGGAATAATTCTTCCTGCAGTCTGTCTTTTCTATAATCCCCCCCTCTTCCTTCTATAGAATGGGTGGGTAGGTGTTAATAATACAATTACTAACCTCACAGGACTGTGAACAAAGTGACTTGTAAACCATATATAGCACTATATAAAAAGGAGTTATCTTTTGGTCACACCTATCCTCAATAAATGTCTCTGTATAGCTCCTCTCATACAATTGACTGTTAGTGACCTAGTCCAGCTTATTTGTGTCTACCATAGGTCTTTCCACTGCCCTGGGAGTTAGGTGCAATTTTAAAACTTCTAAGTTGATAGCACCAACTAAATAATATTAGTATTAAAAATATGGGTCTTTGCAGCTGCAAAGCATTTGGAACCACTTGAAGAACTGGCTTTATCCAATTTGCAGATGCCAAAATATGAGGAAGAATGGTTAACTCAGTTACCTAGTTAACAGAACTAGCATCTAAATGCATCTTTGCAACCTACAGTCATAAATTTTAAGCTAGAAGGAATAATAGAGGTCACCTTAGTATAACCTCTTGCTGGTCACATGATCCAATTTCATTCTGTTTGTTTATTTTGTAGCTTGTTCATCTTTGCCAAATTCTATAGAATTGATAAATTTTTCTTTGAAAGTTTGAAAGAAGAATAATTTTTATCTTTTGTTTTCTATTTCTTTCAGATCATCATTTCATTTAAGAAAATATTTCTCTAGTATTTATTCTTCCTATAATACTCCTGATTTATTTAACATGGGGTTTCATTTATGTATCAAGTGTTCTTGTAATAAAAGAAATATTTTTATTGTAGATAGTAAACATATCAATTACTTATCTTTTAAATATGACTTTGTAATGAATGTCAATTTCTATAGAAACCATTATGTTTCTAATTATGTTTTGTTGCTTGTCAGAGGATAGTTTAAAATTAGCTTCTTGAATTAAAGCTATGAATTGACGATTCATATTAAAGGAGCATAGTGGCAACATTTAACTATCTTTTGATTTGCGCTAATGAACATTTAAATAAGGCAAATGTAACATCGGTGAAAATTTTTACACAAAATGTTAAGTTGGATAATACTGAGCATATAGCAAAATTGTTTAATTTCTTTTTCTTTAAATTCTGGGTGAAGAAAATGATGTGATTTGGAAGCAAGCCCAGCATTTATAATAAATGCCAATCCATATGACCTAATAACTTTGTTTAATAAAATAAATCTAGCTTTTGAATGGGAGGAGGAGAAAATCATAGATCATAGATTTGGAGCTAAAAAGAATCTTAGTGTCCATCCTGACCCAATCTCATTTTATAGATGAGGAAGGTAAGGCATAGGAAGCTGTGCCCTGGGTAACACAAATATTGTCTCACTCATATGTGTGTGCGCGCACACATGTGCACACACAAGTGTACACACACACACACACACACACACGCACATTGGAGGTAGAAACTAAACCCAGTACTTCTGACTTTAAAACTAGTATCACTAGCATCTTCAACTGTATCATGTTACTTATCTCTCAGTTTAAGTGCAGGTGTTTTTTATTGAGATTAATATTAGAAAATAAAAATAGCTGCCACTTTGGAGATATTGATAGGCTTCTCCTTGAGATTATAGTTTGTTGATTTTTCCTTGCATCTGTATACAAACTATGGACATGGAGACAGTCTATAGTTCAGACTTTATTTTTGGCCAAATCAGTGCTGGCTAAGGATGGATTTTAAAATGTAAGCTGAACAAGCTTAAGCCTAGATGCAAACTCGTTTATGTGGCATTTAAAGCCCTTTCACAACTTGGCCTCAAAATACTTTCCCAGTGTTTTAGTACATTGCTAACCTCCCTGCTTTCTGAAGTTCGACCAGTGTAGTCTTCTTGCTGTTTCTCATGCACAACAATCTGTCTCCCATCTTTTTGCTGTCCCAACTGTAATTTTCTTTCATCAGACCTTATTTATGTACTTTTTATTTATTGTATTTGTATTGTGTATGTATTATTGTATTATGTATGTACTATTTATTGTACTCAGTTTTAAGCATCACGGTTTAAGACAGGCATTGAAAAGCTAGAGAGCATTCAAAGGAGGGCAGCCAGGTTAGTAAAAGGCCTTGAGTCCTCATCATATGAGAATTAGTTGAAAGAATTTGGCATGGTTAATCCTGGAGAAAAGACTTAGTGGGAATATGATGGCTTTGTTCAAGTTTTTGAAAGGCCATCATGTAGAAGAGAAATTAGACTTGTTCTGTTTGGTCCTAGAGGACAGAGCCAGGAGAACTTGGTAGAAATTGCAGAGACAACTTTAGATTTGAAATAAGGAAAAATTCCTTCCTATTAAAGATATTTAAAAGTGGATTGGACTGCCTTAAGCTGTGTTGAATTCCCCCTCCTTGCATATCTCAAGCAGAGACTGGCCTTCTGTTTGCTTGGGTATGTTGAACTGTTCATTCCTTTTGTGTACAGGTTGAACTAGAAAGCTGTTGAGGTGCCTTCCAACTCTAAAATGATGTGGTTCAATGAATACAAGACTTTGAATGTTTTAAATAAAATTTCCCGCATAGATTTGATAGTATATCATTGCTCCCATAGAGTAAATAGTCTCTACATTGTAATTCCTATCAGCAGCTGTTCTCTAGCTAATAGAGGTAGAGTGGTAATAATGGTGTAGTGTAGTGGATAGCGAGCTTTCTTCAGAGCCAAGACAATTTTAGGTTCAGATCCTGCTTCTAGACATACATAGGCATTGTGACTGGTCGAAAAACCTGACTTTCAGTATCCCCAGGCATTTTTATAAAACTTTTATTTGCTTCTTGATAAACTCAATTGTTTTCTCAATCCTTTAGTTTGAAATTTTTGTGAAACTGTCCATTTTTTCCCTTAGCAAGTAATAAATGATATATGCTCTTATTTTTTTTGGAACTATATATCTTCTTTTTGGAACAATATAATCTATCTGGTACAAAGATAAAAACTGAAAAAATGTCCAAGTTCAAATATGAGACTCAGGAGAAACAGAAAAAGGTAAATATAATTATAAGGGACAACACAAGGATAAGTATTGAAGTATGGGAGATGAGACGTGTGTACCCCTGAACCCTATCTTTAAAAGTCATAGGAGTCATAGAAGATGTATTATTAGACAGAAGGCCTCAGAGTGGTTCTGTTATATATTGATGATCATAAGAAAAGAAAGCGAAGTAGTACACGGTAGAGGGAGGAAAGAAAAGAAGGTTAGGGAAAATTATGTCACATAATCAAGATGCACAAGTAGAAATGTACACACACACAAGAGGGAATTGGGGGGAGAGGGCAATGTGGATATTTCATCTGAACTGGTCAAAAGAGGAAAGAATACACAAACAAGAGTTCAGTAGAGTAATGTATTTCACTCCGCTGTGTTAAATAAGAGGAAAGGAGGACATTAGAGAAAGAGCAAATTAAGGGGAGTATTAGTCCTAAATAAAACATTTTAATTAAGAATCTATAAAAATATTAGTTGCTACTTCTAGGGGACAAAGAATGGCAATCTGAAAGGGTGTTCATAATCGGCTGATTCTATGTTATGAAATACTCTTGTGCTGTAAGAAATTATGAAGGTGGGAGGGGGAGCCAAGATGGCAGAGTAAAAGTAGGAACTTGCTTGAGCTCCAACCACCTCCAGTATCTGTAAAATATGACTCAACAAATTTTGGAGCTACAGAAACCACAGAGTGACAGAGAGAAACAAATCTCCTGCTGAAAGAAGCCTGGCAGGCCAACAGGAAGGGTCTATCACACCAACTTGGGAGTGGAGAGCAGTCCTGTTTCAGCCACAATAGCCCAGACCCAGGGCGGCACCAACCAGCAGCCCAAATCACCCAGAGCAGACTTCAGGAGAGTAAATCACAGGCAGCTGTGGTGGTTTTCAGACTTCTCAACCCATAAAGGCCAAAGAGAAAGTAAAAAGTCAGTGAGGAAACCTGTTCATCCTGCATGAGAGAAGAACGCAGTCTGGTCCTTAACCCTGGGGTGACGGAGGTGATGAAGCCTGCAACTGCTGCCACTGTTGCCACTTCTGGCTCTAAGCCTACAGATGGCAGGGGGACCAAGTGACTGTCCAGAGTGCATTTGTAGGAATCTCTCTATTGGCACTGAGGCAGGCTTCTTTTGCTTTGCCCTGCATAGATATGGGTTGCAGTCTTGGGTGGTGGACCTGGGTTGAGGAGAACTGGTGTGGCAGAGCTTGTTGAGGATATGGAGAGAAAGTCCTCACAGTTCTGAGGCAGGTGCCTGGAAAAAAAACTGACAACAGCTGCTCAAAACCCTAGAAATTTGGGACACAGCACTCTCCACTCTGGAAGCAGAGTTCTACCATGGCAAAGAGCTCAAAAGTCAAGTATTTGGCTGGCAAGATAAGCAAAGAAAGGAAGCACAATCAGACCATAGAATCATTTTTGGGGAACAAAGAGGATCAAAACATAGAACGAGAAGAAGACAGCAAAGTTAAAACTCCTGCATCAAAAGCCTCCAAGAAAATATGAATTGGTTCAAACAATGTAAAAGGGGACTCTGAACAACTTCTGGAGCCCCAGCACCCACAGAACGACACAGAGAAGCTAACCTCCCACTGAGGACAGCCCAGCAGCCCTGGAGGGAGCAGGCAGCACAGCGTGCTGGGAACCGACAGCGCAGTGCTCTGGGAGCCGAGCCCAGGCCCGCATGAGCCTCGGTTTTAGCCCCAGGGCAGCCAAGCCAGCAGCTGGCTGGTGGGACCCCAGAACACCAGCAGCTGTGGCAATACCAGAACTATCAGCACAGATATGCCTAGGACAAAGTGAGAGGTTAGTGCCCTATGGACGTTGGGACTAGTATTTGGAGAACACGTCGACTTCCTCCCCTGGGGGCAAAAAGCTGCTGAGGAAATGCAGCACAGAGGCCATTTTGCAGCTTCAGTGGCAGCTCCAGCTCCTGGTCTGCGAACTCTAGAGAGATCCAGAAATCAGTCTGGGGGTCGTTCTGTGGGTGCTGGGTCTCCAGAAGTTGTTCAGAGTCCCCTTTTACATAGTTTGGAGGTGATCTGGGGGGAGAGTGGCTTGGACGTGCTGTTTCTACTCCGCCATCTTGGCTCCGCCCCCTGGGCAAAAGTGAGTTGGTCTATTTTTTAAGGTGTTATTTTCTTCAGTCAGGTTGTTGGCACACTTTTCATGATTTTGTTTCATCATTCTCATCTCTTTTTCCAATTTTTCCTCCACTTCTCTTACTTGATTTTCAGAATCCTTCTTGAGCTCCTCTATGGCCTGTAACCAATTCATATTTTCCTTGGAAGCTTTTGGTGCAGGAGTTCTGACTTTGTTGTCTTCCTCCTGTTCCATGCTTTTATCCTTTTTATCCCCAAAAAAGGAATCCAAGTTGGATAGCTGTGCTTGCTTTGCTTCCTTTTCTTGCTCATGTTGCCACGCAATTACTTGACTTTTGAGCTTTTTGCCATAGTAGAACTCTGCTTCCAGAGAGGAGAGTTTTGTCCCAAATTTCTGGGGGGTTTTGCAGCTGCTGGAGCAATTAGTTGGGTGCTCTCTGTGAATCCTCCACAGGCTCTGGTCACACACCCCAGGACCTTCACCCAAGACCTCGATCCTGATCCAAGCAGATTAAAGCAAGAGCAATTACCCCTCTGACTGGTCAGTTGGTCCCCCTACGATCTGCAGGCCAGGAGCTCTGAAGCAGCCATGTGGTGGCAGTTGCATGGCCACCACTCCTCAGCCGCTTCTCCCTTTGGGGGAAGAGGCCGGACCACACTCTCATGCCCCCTGTTCCCAAAGTCCATACTGACCTTTTACTTTGCCTTTGGCATTTATGGATTGATAATTCTGGAAACTACCACAGCTGCTGGTGATCCACTCTCCTGATGTCCCTCCAGCCAGGGCTGGTCAGGCCACCCTGGGGCTAAAACTGTGGGCCCACACAGGGCTTAGCTCTGCTCCCAGCATGCTTTGATGGACCCTTCCTGTCTGCCTGCCAGGCTTCCTTCAGTGGGAGATTTGTCTCTCTCTGTCCCTTTGTGGGTTCTGTAGCTCTAAAGTTTGTTTAGAGTCATATTTTATAGGTATTTGAGGTAGTTATGGGGGGAGCTCATGGAATTTTCCTGCTTCCATGCCACCATCTTGGCTTTGTGCCCCTCCTCCCCCTGTGTTGAACTTAAGATACTAAGTAAGATATATTATATCTGGAAGAGGGGAAGGAGTAAAAGGAATAAGTATTTTTATAGTGTACCAGGCATGATGCTGAACACTTTACAGATATTATCTCAGTTGATCATTGCAATAACCCTAGGAGATAGATACTATTATTATCCCTATTTTATGATTGTGGAGACTGAGACAAACAGAGGTTAGATGACTTGCTTAGGGTAACATATCTAGTAAGTAGTTGAGACAATGTTTGAACTCAGGTTTTCCTGATTCTAGGCCCAGTGCCACTGTCCCACCTATCTGCTTTGGTACAATGTACAAAATTTACAATATTTTTAGACATGGCCAATATATTGATTTGGTTAGTTTCACAAACTCATTTGTTACAAGATTTTTTTTCTTTAACTTGATGAAAAGAATGTGGTCAGTTTTCACAAAAGCTCTCCAGTAATAGTATTAGAACAGATAGAAAGAAAGAAAGGTATTGAAATATTTAAAGGAAAATACATGAGACCAGAAGATATAAACAAGTAGTACAGCTCTTTGAAAACAGCATATACAATTATTGTATACTTTTAAATGCACTTCAGCCTACCTCTAAGTAGTAGGGTTGTGTGGTTTCATTTGCAATCCTCTTTTCCCATTCTACTTTGTATATGGAAATTCCTATGGAGGGGTGGAAGTGTTAAAGTGAAAACTTTGAAAAATTAAAAATACCTCTACCCCGAAGGTTCATGTTTCAGACTTCACACTCTTTAACAAAGCTTTCTAGATTTCCTCTGGCCATAACATTTGTGTTCCTGTGGATCAAGAGAAGTCCATAGTTAGAGGTGACATGTTAGAAGTTTGCTGTCACTTCTTGTATACATGTCCTGGGGAGGAAACCAGCCTCTATTGCTTTCATTTCTCTAAATTGCAATTTCGGTACCTTTATCTGGCATAAGCAATTTGAAACACATCCTTAAAACTTTTTTGAAATTTTTCACATGAAGACAATACAAGAATTAGCTCAAATAAATTCATTTAAGAGAGAGGGGATACTAGTTACTTTAGCAGTACATACCTGGGTTGACTGTGTCATCTGGTAGTTTCCTTTTTCACCTAGTTCCCTGTTAAATACTCAGACTAATTTTTGTACCTTTAAACCTTGAGGCTGTAAGGGAAAGTCACAATTGCCCTGCCTTAAATATGGCTCTGCTTATTAGTTATTTTCAGAATCCCTACCTCAGCAAGGAATCAACCACCACTTTATTGTCCTGTTGTTTTTCTTCTTTCTTTTTTTAAAACTTTTTTAGCTTATAACATTCAATTCCCCAAGCTTTTGAGTTTCAAATTTTCTCCCCACTTCCCAAGATGGCATGCAATCTGATATAGGCTCTATATATACATTCACATTAAACATATTTTCACATTAGTCATGTTGCAAAGAATTGTAACCAATGGAATAAACCACGAGAAAGAAGAAAGAAAACAAAACAGGATAAAAAAGAGAGAGCAAAAAGTATGCTTCAATCTACATTCAGACTCCATAGTTCTTTCTCTGTATGTGGATAGCATTTTCCATCATGAGCCCTTTGGAGTTGTCTTAGAACTTGCATTGCTGAGACGAGCCCAGTCTCGCAAAGTTAGTCATCCCGTAAGGGGGCTGTAACTGTGTACAATGTTCTCCTGGTTCTGCTCTCCTCATTCAGCATCAGTTCATACAAGGTTTTTCAGGTTTTTCTGAAGCCTACCTGCTCACAATAGTATTCCATTACATTAATATACCACAGCTTGTTCTGCCATTTCCCAATTGATGAACATCCCCTCAATTTCCAGTTCTTTGCCCCCACAAAAAGAGCTGCCCTAAACATTTTTTATACATGTGGGGTCTTTTCCCATTTTTATGATCTCTTTGGGATACAGCCCTAGAAGTAGTATTGCAGGATCAAAAGGTATGCACATTGGGGGTAGAGCCAAGATGGCAGAGTAGAAACAGTGCATCCAAGCCACTCTGCCCCCAGATTACCTCCAAACTATGTAAAAGGGGACTCTGAACAACTTCTGGAGCCCCAGCACCCACAGAACAACACAGAGAAGCTAACCTCCTGCTGAGGACAGCCCAGCAGCCCTGCAGGAAGGACCAGCGCAGCACTCTGGGAGGCAGCAGCACAGCACACAGTGTGCCGAATCCAGGTCCGCGTGAGCAGTTTTAGCCCCAGGGCAGCTGGACCAGCAGCCAACTGGAGGGACCTCAGAAAACCAGCAGCTGTGGCGATGCCAGAATTATCAACATAGACATGCCTAGGACAAAGTGAGAGGTTAGTGCCCTATGGACTTTGGGACCAGTATTTGGGGAACGCATCGGCTTCCTCCCCTAGGGGCTAGAAGCCTCTGAGGAGACACGCCATTTTGTAGTTTTCAGAGGCAGCTCTAGCTCCTGGCCTGCGAATTGTAGGGAGATCCAGCGATCAGTCTTGGGGGGTAATCGCTCTTGCTTTAACCTCCCTGGATCTGGATTGTGATCTGGGGTGGAGGTCGTGGGTGGGTTTCCAGCTTGCCAGAAATGGAAGTTGTCCCCCACACATTCGGGACGAAAATTCCCCTGTCTGGTGGCAGAGCCATAGTGTGGCAACAAGCCCAAAAGTCAAGTAATTAAGTGGCAACATGCCAAGGCAAAGTAAACAAATTAAACAGAAAAATGCAACCCTAGACTACTACTTTGGGGGCAAAGAGGATGGAAGCATGGAACATTCAGAGGACTGAGAGGTAAGAAGTCCTACTCCAAAAGGCCCAAAGGAAAATATGAGTGGGTTGCAGGCCATAGAGGACCTTAAGAAGGACTTTAAAAATCAAATAAGAGAAGTGGAGGAAAAATTGGGAAGAGAAATGAGAAGGATGCAGGAAAAGTATGAAATGAGGGTCAACAGCCTGACTGAGGAAAACAACACCTTAAAAAATAGACTAACTCAAATGGCAAAGGAGGCCCAAAAGGGCAATGAGGAGAAGAATGCCTTAAAAAGTTGAATTTGCCAGATGGAAAAAGAATCTCAAAAGTTCACTGAGGAGATTCATTTCCTCAGAGTTAGAGTGGAGCAAATGGAAGCTAATGACTTTATGAGAAATCAAGATACTGTTAAGCAGATCCAAACAAATGAATTAGAAGACAATGTGAAATAGCTCATGGGAAAAACCACTGACCTGGAGAATAGATCCAGGAGAGACAATTTAAAAATTATTGGACTACCTGAAAGCCATGATCAAAGAAAGAACCTAGAAATCACCCTTCAAGAAATTCTCAAGGAAAACTGCCCTGATGTTTTAGATCCAGAGGGCAAAATAGAGGTTGAAAGAATCCACCGATCACCTCCTGAAAAAGATCCCAAAAAGAAAACTCCCAGGAATATTATAGCCAGGTTCCAGAATCCCCAGATCAAGGAGAAAATACTACAAGCAGCCAGGAAAAAACAATTTCAATATTGTGGAAACACAATCAGAATAGCACAGGACCTGGCCGCTTCTACACTGAGGGATTGAAGGGCATGGAATATGATATTCCAGAGGGCAAAAGAACTGGGACTGAACCCAAGGGTCACCTACCCAGCAAAACTGAGTATTTTGTTTCAGGGGAAAATATGGTCATTCAGTGGAATAGAGGACGTTCAAGCATTATTGAGGAAAAAACCAGAATTGAATAGAAAATTTGACATCCAGACGCAAGAAGCAAGAGATGCCTGAGAAGGTAATCAGGGAAAAGAAATCAAAAGGAGTTTATCAAAGTTGAACTATTTACATTCCTACATGGAAAAACAATAACTGTGACTGATGAAATCTTTCTCACTATGAAAATAATGGAAGAAGGGTGTATGGTCATATGAATACATATGTGAATGTGTGTATATGGTTACAGTTATATATGGATAGAGGGCATAGGTTGAATTTGTTGGGAAGGGAGGATACTTAAGGGGTGAAATTATGAGGTGAGAAAGGAAAGTGGCAAGAGGAGATAGGGAGAGACAGGGTAGGGTAAACTATCTCATGTAGAAGAAGCAAGGGGAAGTGGTTGCAAGGGAGGGGAAGAATAGGAAGGCAAAAAGGCAAAACCACATTCTCATTGAATTTGATTCAGGGATAGAAACAGCTCGTCCAAGCCTCTCTGCCCCCAGATTCCCCCCAAACTATGTAAAAGGGGACTCTGAACAACTTCTGGAGCCCCAGCACCCACAGAACGACACAGAGAAGCTAACCTCCCGCTGAGGACAGCCCAGCAGCCCTGCAGGAAGGACCAGCGCAGAGGTCTGGGACCTGGCAGCACGCAGAGCGCAGGAGCCGAGCCGAGCCCAGGTCCGCCTGAGCCGAGGTTTTAGCCCCAGGGCGGCAGGGCCAGCAGCCGGCTGGAGAAACCCCAGAACACCAGGAGCTGTGGCGACTCCAGAATTATCAACATAGACATGCCTAGGACAAAGTAAGAGGTTAGTGTCCTATGGACTTTGGGACCTGTATTTGGGGAATGCGTCAGCTCCCTCCCCTGGGGGCTAGAAGCCTCTGAGGAGACATGCCATTTTGTAGTTTTCAGAGGCAGCTCCGGCTCCCAGCCTACAAATCGTGGGGAGATCCAGCGATCAGTCTTGGGGGGTAATCGCTCTTGCTTTAACCTCCCTGGATCTGGATTGTGATCTAGGGTGGAAGTCGTGGGTGGGTTTACAGCTTGCCAGAAACGGAAGTTGCCCCCCACACGTTCGGGACGAAAATTCCTCTAGCTGGCCTTAAAGCCATAGTGTGGCAACAAGCCCAAAAGTCAAGCAATTAAGTGGCAACATGCCAAGGCAAAGGAAACAGAAAAATGCAACCCTAGACTCCTATTTTGGGGGCATAGAGCGGGAAAAGGACTGTGAGGTCAGAAGTCCTGCTCCAAAAGCCCCAGGGGAAAACATGAACGGGTTGCAGGCCATAGAGGACCTTAAGAAGGACTTTAAAAATCAAATAAGAGAAGTGGAGGAAAAATTAGAAAGAGAAATGAGAAGGATGCAGGAAAAGTATGAAATGAGGGTCAACAGCCTGACTGAGGAAAACAACACCTTAAAATATAGACTAGCTCAAATGGCAAAGGAGGCCCAAAAGGGCAATGAGGAGAAGAATGCCTTAAAAAGTCGAATTTGCCAGATGGAAAAAGAATCTCAAAAGTTCACTGAGGAGATTCATTCCTTCAGAGTTAGACTGGAGCAAATGGAAGCTAATGACTTTATGAGAAATCAAGATGCTGTTAAGCAGATCCAAACAAATGAAAGATTAGAAGGCAATGTGAAATATCTCATGGGAAAAACCACTGACCTGGAAAATAGATCCAGGAGAGACAATTTAAAGATTATTGGACTACCTGAAAGCCATGATCAAAGAAAGAACCTAGAAATCACCCTTCAAGAAATTCTCAAGGAAAACTGCCCTGATGTTTTAGATCCAGAGGGCAAAATAGAGGTAGAAAGAATCCACCAATCACCTCCTGAAAAAGATCCCAAAAAGAAACCTCCCAGAAATATTATAGCCAGGTTCCAGAATCCCCAGATCAAGGAGAAAATACTACAAGTGGCCAGGAAGAAACAATTTCAATATTGTGGAAACACAATCAGAATAGCCCAGGACCTGGCAGCTTCTACACTGAGGGATTGAAGGGCATGGAATATGATATTCCAGAGGGCAAAAGAGCTGGGAATGAACCCAAGGGTCACCTACCCAGCAAAACTGAGTATTTTGTTTCAGGGGAAAATATGGTCATTCAGTGGAATAGAGGACTTTCAAGTATTCTTGAGGAAAAAACCAGAATTGAATAGAAAATTTGACATCCAGACACAAGAAGCAAGAGATGCCTGAGAAGGTAATCAGGGAAAAGAAATCAAAAGGAACTTATCAAAGTTGAACTATTTACATTCCTATATGGAAAAGCAATAACTGTGACTGATGATATCTTTCTCACTATGAAAATAATGGAAGAAGGGGGTGTGGTCATATGAATACATATGTGAATGTGTGTGTATATGGATAGAGGGCATAGGTTGAATTTGTTGGGAAGGGAGAATACTCAAGGGATGAAATTATGAGGTGAGAGAGGAAAGTGGCAAGAGGAGATGGGGAGAGACAGGGTAGTGTAAACTATCCCATGCAGAAGAAGCAAGGGGAAGTGGTTGCAAAAGAGGGGGAGAATAAGGAAGGCTAAAAAGGCAAAACCACATTCACATTGAATTTTGTTCAGGGAGAAAATGACATACATACTAAATGGGATATCTCAACCTGCAGCAGGATAGGGGGAAGGGGGATGAGAGGAGGGATGATGGATGGGAGGGCATCCTTGGGGGGAGGGGAGTTTGGAAATACCCACTATAGAAGAGGGACAGGATCATGTAAGGAATGGACCAGGTGGGGGGTGGGATGAGTGGGAGGGAATTATAAGCAGCCTTGTACAATATATCTACTATGATAATGTTTTGCATAGCTAGACATGTACAACATATACTGAATTACTTATCTCCCAAGAGGGAATGGGTGACAAGGGAGGAAGGAAATGGATCTGAAATTCGAGGTTGTAACATTAAATGTTTCAAATATATAAAAATACTATTATTAATACTCTTTTGCTTGTAATAGGGAGATAAGATGTGCAGGCATTGGGACACAAAGATTCACCTTCCTCTAATGGAAAAGTCGATGGGGGTATGGGAGAGAGCAGATTGGAGGAAGCGATATCTTGTGGGACTACTATTCTGGGAGGTTGGGTAGGGGAATAATGGGGGGAAAATGATTGTAACTCAAAATCTGGCAGAAATGAATGATGTAAAATAGAAGTTAATAAAGCATTTGTTTACAAAAAAAAAAGAATTTGATTCAGGGAGAGAATGACATACATACTAAATGTGATATCTCAACCTACAGAAGAATAGGGGGAAGGGGGATGAGAGGAGGGATGATGGATGGGAGGGCATCCTTGGGGGGAGGGGAGGTTGGAAGTACCCACTATAGAAGAGGGACAGGATCAAGTAGGGAATGGACCAGGTTGGGGGGGGGGGGGGATGAATGGGCGGGAATTATAAGCAGCCTTATACAATATATCTACTATGATAATGTTTTGCATAGCTAGACATGTAGAACACATACTGAATTACTTATCTCCCCAGAGGGAATGGGTGACAAGGGAGGAAGGAAATGGATCTGAAATTCAAGGTCTTAAGATTAAATGTTTCAAATATATATAAATACTATTATTAATACTCTTTTGCTTGTAATTGGGAGATAAGATGTGCAGGCATTGGGACACAAAGATTCACCTTCTTCTAATGGAAAAGTCAAAGGGGGTATGGGAGAAGATATGGGAGAGAGCAGATTGGAGGAAGTGATATCTTGCGGGACTGCTATTCTGGGAGGGTGGGTAGGGGAAAAACGGGGCGGGGGAAATGATTGTAACTCAAAATCTGGGGGAAATGAATGATGTAAAACAGAAGTTAATAAAGCATTTGTTTAAAAAAAAACATTACCATAGTAATAAAAAAAAAGGTATGCACATTTTTCCTTTAGCATGGTTCCAAATTGCTCTCCAACATGGTTGGATCAGCTCACAACTCCACCAGTAATGCATTAGTGTTTCCCCACATTTCCAACATTTATAGTTTTCCTGTTTTGTTATGTTAGCCAATCTGACAGGTAAGATGTGGTGCCTAAGAGTTGTTTGATTTGCATTTCTCTAATCAATAGCGATTTAAAGCATTCCTTTATATGATTATAGATATCTTTAATTTCTTCCTCTGAAAATTGCCTGTTCATATCCTTTGACTATTTATCAACTGGGGAATGACTTGTAGTCTTATAAATTTGACTCAGTTCTCTGTATATTTTAGAAACAAGGCCTTTATCTGAGATGCTGATTGTAAAAATGCTTTCCCAGTTTTCTGCTTCCCTCTAATATCATTTGTATTGGTTTTGTTTGTATAAAAACTTTTCAATTTAATGTAATCAAAATTATCCACTTTGCACTGACAAAAGTGCTCTATCTCTCGTTTGATCATAAAATCTTCCATTCTCCATAAATCTGACAGGTATGTTGTTTACCAGCAGAAAATAGCTACTATCAGTATTACTGTACATAGAGATCCTTTTCCTTTTTGTTTTTTATCTCTTTTGGGATACAGATCCAGTATTGGTATTGCTAGGTCAAAAGGTTTTATAGCCCTTTGGGAATAGTTTCAAATTTCCCTGTAGAATGGTTTTGAATCAGTTCACAACAGTACATTAAAGTCTCATTTTCCCACATCCCCTCCAATATGTGTCATTAGCCTTTTCTGTCCTATTAGACAATTCTGATCAAAGTATGGTTCACTCACTCTGTCACTTTCCCTCTCTTTAGCTTTTTTTTTTTTTGCTTCTATTATGTGAGGTAATTTATCCCATTCCACCTCTCTCTCAAACCTTTATTTTATTTTTTAGATATCATCCCTTCATATTCAACTCATATCTGTGCCCTCTGTCTCCTTCTAACTACCATAATAATGAGAAAGGTCTTATGAGTAATAAATATCATCTTCCCATGGAAGAATGTAAACAGTTTAACCTTATGATTTCTCTTTCCTGTTTACTTTTTTATGCTTCTCTTGAGTCTTGTATTGAAAAGTCAGATTTTCTGTTCAGCTCTGGTCTTTTCATCAAGAATGCTTAAAAGTCTTCTATCTCATTGAATGTCAATTTTTCCCCTGAAGGATTATGCTCAGTTTTGCTGGGTAGGTGATTCTTGGTTGTAACCCTAGCTCCTTTAATTCTCCAGAATATAATATTCCAAGCCTTCTGATCCTTTAATGTAGAAGCTGCTAAATCTTGTGTAATCCTGACTATGGCTCCACCATACTTGAATTGTTTGTTTCTGACTTGTTTCCAATATTTTCTCCTTGATCTGGGAACTCTGAAATTTGACTACAACATTCCTGACAGTTTTCATTTGGAGATCTCATTCAGGAGGTAATTGGTGGAGTCCCACAATTTCTATTTTACCCTCTGGTTCAAGCATATCAGGGCAGTTTTTCTTGATAATTTCTTGAAAGGTGATCATGACTTTGATCACGGCTTTCAGGTAGTTCAATTTTTTTTTTGCTTTTTATTTTTTTGGTGGGGGGAAGGCAGGGCAATTGGGGTTAAGTGACTTGCCCAAGGTCACATGGCTAGTAAGTTAGTACGTTTTAAGTGTCTGAGGCCGAATTTGAACTCAGGTCCTCCTAACTCCAGGGTCGGTGCTCTATTCACTGCACCACCTAGACACTCCAGTCCAATAATTTTTACAATATATCTCCTGGATCTATTTTTTCCAGGTCAGTTGTTTTTCCAATGAGATATTTCATATTGTCTTCGCTTTTTTAATCCTTTTGGTTTTGTTTTATTGCTTCTTGGTTTCTCACAAAGTCATTAGCTTCCATTTGCTCCATTATAATTTTCAAGGAATCATTTTCTTCAGTGAACCTCCTTTTCCACTTGGTCAATTCTGCTTTTTTTTTTTAAGGCATTCTTCTCCTTATTGGCTTTTTGGGCCTCTTTTGCCATTTGCCCTAGACTATTTTTTAAGGTGTTATTTTCTTCAGTATTTTGTGTGTGTGTTTCCTTCACCAAGCTGTTGGATCTTTTCTCATGATTTTCTTGCATCTCTCTCATTTCTTTTCCCAATTTTACCTCCATCTCTCTTGCTGGGTTTTCAGAATCCTTTTTGAGCTCTTCCTTGGACTGAACTTTGATTTTGTTGTCTTCTTCTGAGTATGTGTTTTGATCTTCCTTGTCACCATAATAACTTTCTATAGTCAAGAGGTTTTTCCATTGTTTGCTCCTATTCCCAGCCTATTACTTGACTTTTAATTGTTTGGTAAAGTAGGCTTCCAGGGTGGAGGGCACACTGTCCCAAGCTTCAGAGGTTTTGTGCAGCTGTTTTCAGAGATGCTTCTAGGGACCTATACGTTTTCAGTTCTTCCAAGGTGGTATGATCTGAGGACAGGTGTTTTCTACTCTCCTGGCCTGTTCTCTTGTCTGTGAGTCACCACAAGCACTCTTTTCTGCCCTGGAATGTGAGGAGGGACCCCATCCATTACCTCCACAAGCTCTGCTATGTCCCTCCTCAACCTGGGTCTACCACCCAGAACTGGGACCCAGATCTGAATGTAGGCAAAGCAACAGAGTCCTTCCTCAGTGCTAGCAAAGAGACTACTATAATCTCCTTCTGACCATTGTTCAACCCCTTTACAGTATGGGGGCTGGGAGCCCCAGAAGCAGCCACTGCCACTGCAGCTACTGGTTCAGTCACTCCCAAAGCCTGCTCCTGGCCTACTTGGGGCAGCCTGTGCTGGCAGAGCCTGTGCTGAACTGTGCTCCACTCCCACCTGGACCCTTCCTGCTGACCTAAGTTGTCCCTGGTGTCTGTGGCCCAACAGACCCAGAGACTGCCACAGTCATCAGCAATTCAGTCACCTTAAGTCCTGCTCTGGGCTCCCTGGAGCCCAGTCTGCACCGAACTGTACACTTCTCCCATCCTGGTGCAACAGACCTTTCTGCCAGTCTTGTAAGTTGTTTTGGGCTGGAAATTTGCTTCATTTTTTTTTCTGTGGATTCTGCTGCTCTAGAATTGTTTTAGAGTGATTTTTAAAGGTATTTGGAGGGTTTTCGAGGAGAGCTCAGGCCAGTTCCTTCCTTTACTCCACCATCTTGGCTCTGCCCTGCCACTTAAGTTTATTGAGTTATCATCCTTTAGGATAGGGAGTGCCCTAGTCAGACTTGGGCTTTAGGAAGATCATTTTGATAGGTGAATTGAGGATGGACTGGAGTGGGAAGAGATTTGTGGCAGGGATACCACATTAATTAATTAATTAATTAATTAATTAATTGCATTAATCCAAGTAGGTGGTGATAGGGGCTTACACCAGGGTGGGAGCAATGTTACTAGGGGAGAAGGGGAGTGTATCAATAGGCATTGGCAACAGATTTCATATGGGGTGGTAGTAAGAGTGAGGTTTCAAGGATGAAACCTAAGTTTTCAGCTGGGGAACTGGAACAATGTTTGGTGGTTCCTTTGACAGTAATATTGGAGAGTTTGAAGGAAAAGATGATAAGTTCAGTCTGGGGAATGTTGAGTTTAAAATAAAATATCTAGTTAAAGATAACTAATAGAGATTTGAGACTAGGGTCAGCAAAGAGGTTAGAACTGGATAAAGCTTGAAGTGGCTTTCAAGTAGTGATTCTTAAATTTTCAGTGTGAGCACCAAACACTTCAAAAATTGATAAATATCATAAATCAGGTCTTTATTATTTTGTTGATTGACACAATAAAGTGTTAGAGAAAATGTTAATAATGCAGATTAAACTTAAAAGTCTGTTGTGAAAATGAAAAAAAATAGTAATTTGATGAACTGAAGGCTTTCAGGTATGTGTAATAAAAAGACCAGAACCCAGTGGAAAATTCAGTATAAACAATCCAGAAGAAATATAAGGAAAACCTTAAAGGCTGATTAAAAGGGTGTGATTAAGATCAAACTGTTTACTTCTTATATATGAAAATATCATCAGTATTCTTAAAATTGTCATCATTACTTGGGTAGTTTAAAAAAAGATTAAGACTGGGTTGTATATGATGGGGTGATTATAAAAAACAAAATTGGGTAGGAAAAGGTAAAAATAAGCAATTATCTCATAAAATGGGGCTTAAAAGGAAGATACAGAGGAAGCAAATGGGGATAGAAAGCTGGTAGTGATGGAACTTTACTCTCATCGGATCTGGGTTGAAGAAGAAAAAAATGTATACTTCTTGAAGGGTGTAGACGTCTTCTGGACTTATAGAGAGGTGAGAGGATTGGGGACTGAGTGGAGGAAGGGTGTGTAGATTAATATTTAGGAAAGTGGGGGAGAGTATAAGGGAATGGCTCTTATAAGGCTCTTATAAGCCTAATAGGCTGAATGTGGTCACATGGAGCCTGTGGTAGGAGGCTTGGTTTTCAGGAATTGACCACACCTTGATGCTGTGTGATTGGGCAGTGGGTCACGAGGGTGGTTACATTCTCTGAGCCAGGAGAAGGCTATATAAACCCTGATGGGAGGCTTTGCTTTGGGGCTCACTTTGAGAAATGTTGTATGATTTGACCAGATGGGACTCTGGGCAGCCTTTGAGAGCCCCCCAGCTTTGAAAACCCAGATGTTGATGCTTCCCTCTCTGGTAACTGTGATTTGGTATTGATAATGGTTGGACAGTTTATGGAAGCCTGTCTGTTTGATCTGTCTGTATACTCTGAAGTTCGGGGTGCTGACCTTTTCCCCCTGAACTTGGTAAATGATATATGTTTGTTTGATTAAAGTGAGCTTGTTAACCGATTTTGAGTTTCTTTCCTTTACAAAAGCAGATCTAAGAACCTGTGTTGGCAGCCAGCCTGGGGATATTGGGGTGCTTGCTTCTACAAAATGGTGACGAGGGATGGGATCTGCTGAGTAAAAGGAAAGTATGGGGGCTGGGATAATTGTTGTTTCCCAGTTGTGGGAGCTGTGATTCTGTGGAGCCATAGAGCAGGAGATAAGAATGGCCTGCATGCTGACTTCACTGAGCTGAGAGCTGCCTGCATAGAGACCTGTGGAGAAGCCAGGAGCTGCTGCCTTCTGCTGGAGGAGAAGGAACCCAGGAGTTTGGAATTCAGCCACAGGACAAGATAAGGACTGTGTGGCAAAGCAGGGGCACTGAATGTGTTTCCTTGCTGCATCCCACAGTTTGGGACCCAGGGGGAGGATGGACTTGTGACAGTGGTGGGTAGGGTGAAGTACCATGGCACCCTGAAGGACCCCACATTGGTTTTGTTACCCAGCCCCCTCTCTGGACTTGGAAGCAGGGTCTGGAGCAGTGTTATGGGAAGGACACCCCCCTCCTCCCAAGAGAACTTTATTTGGACTCTTGTTTTGAATTGATGTGATAATGCAATGTACTTTGTTTAAGGCCCAGTGGCCACTTCGGTTACTTTAGATGTACCTTGTATCCTTCACATTTTTTCCATAAATTCTTTCAATATTCTTGATCTTTTGTTCTTCCAAATGAATTTTATTATTAGCTGAAAAAAGTGTTGGGTTTTTTTGGTAATTTAACTGAGATGGCATTGAATAAGTTTAGGTAAAATTGTCATTTTATTATATTGGCTCTGCCCACTCAGGAATTATTTTTTCTCAGATTATTTAAACCTAACTGTACTTTTATTTAAAAAAGGATTTTATAGTGATATAATTCCTGGGTTTGTTTTGGCAGGTATACTCCCAGGTCTTTTATATTGTCTAGCATTATTTTAAATGGGGTTATCTCTTACTATCTCTTCTTCCAGGGTTTTGTTTCTGATATATAGGAATGCCAATGATTTATGTTGATTTACTTTATATTCTGCTACTCTGCTAAAACTATTAGTTGTTTCAACTAACTTTCTAGTTGAGCCTTTGGGATTTTTCAAGTATATCAACATCTTCAAAAAAGGATAGTTTTATTACCTTATTTCCTATACTGATTCCTTTCTCCTTCAGAGCCATCTGGGTGCAGTGGCCAGATATTCATCAGTATCATTGGAGATGGCCCAGGACGCAGTGGGAGACCTTGACCCTTTTAAGCTAAGGTCTTTTCACGTTCTCATTTTGAGTGAGGCAATGGCCATTCAATGATTAGGCCTCTTTGAGGGATGGCCCCTTTAATAAAAAAAAAAAATCAAACTGGCAGGGGAAGACCCTCAGGGTTGCTGACCAAAAGAGAAACAGTTAGATTATTTTGGGGGCGTGGGAGGGGGGAGGGAGGCTCCTGGCTCAGAGTAAATATTCCCTAATTGATAAGTGGCCAAATGGTGGTTTTCCAAAGAAGAAATCAAAGCAATGTATGGGAAAATGCTCTAAATCATTATTGATTAGAGAAATGCAGATTAAAACAACCTTGAGATCTCATACATCTATCAGGTTGACTGAAATGATTGAAGTTTGAAGGTCATGGAGAAAAATTGGGACATCAGTTCATTGTTGATGGAATTTCAACCTCTCCAACAACTTTGGAGAACCATCAGGACTTATGTCAAAAACTTTATTAAACTGCCTATACCCCCTGACCCAGCAATACCGCTACTAGCTCTATTTCCAAAGATAATTAGGGGAAAAAGAAAAAATATATATTTTCTAAAATATTTCTAATTTCTCCCTTTGTGGTGTCAAAGAACTGGGGATTGCGAGAAGGTCCATCAACTGTGGAATAGTCAAACAAGTTGTGGTAGATGATTTTGATGAAATACTACTGTGCTGTAAGAAATGATGAGCTCAATGATCATAGAAAAACATGGACAGATTGCCATGAAATAACAAAAAGCAAAATGAACAGAACCAAGACAACATTGCAGAGTGACAGCAATATTGTTTTAAGAACAACTTTGAGTGAATAAGTAATTTTGACCATACCCAAATCAACTACAAAGGACATATGAAGAGTTATTTGCATCCAGAGAAGGAACTGATAGAGGTATGTATAAAATGATTTTCCATATTTATATCTATAGATACACACATATACATATTTTTATATAATGGTAGCCATCATATATTTAAAAGGAATAGCAAGTTGTATATAATAATTTACAGTTTTATGTGCAATCATCTTTTTAAAATTGTACTATGTTATGGAAATGCATGTTTTATTCCATAAATTAAAAATAAAATAAAATAATGTTTAAAGTGCATAGTGTATATATTCCCACCCCCCCCAAGAGAGTCAATTGGAAAACATTTACCAACAAACCTCTGTATATAGGTGTATATGTATATGCATGTATATACAATATATAAATACACACACAAAAGAATTATAAAACATTTTAATTTCATATAAGTAATAGAGAGCCAGATTTGCATTTCATAAAAGACTGGATGTGAATATTACCAGATTTTGAACACTCTCCAACTTCTAAGATGCACAATACCTGGAAAGAATGTAAGAAAGGAAAAGATAGCAAAAATTGTAATAAACTATTTAAACTTTTATTTTTTTATTCATAATTCCAGCACTGACACTTTTAAAACATTTAAATTTTGTGTAAAGATTTAACTTTAACAAAATATCACAAGACAATTAAGTTTACATCACTTAGATTCTTTGATATGTACACTTACATATAATATAAACTTGAATAAATATAAAGTGGAAACTATGTACCACTATTGAAAGATATTCTGAATATGAAGTCTGGCAATACATTAGATTTCCTATGACATGGTAAGTGTTCAATGATAGAGCATGCATCTGGGAATTAAAATATTTCTTGAAATATCTTAAGTATAGCACAAAACTATTTTTGATTGATTTTAAATGACTAGTACAGACTTTGAATATAAATCTGAATAATTGTTACATCTAAAAGATATTGTAGAAAGAAGAGCAGTAGTCAAAAAATTCCTAGGAAAACAATTTGGACATTTATAATATCAATTTATCTTCTCTTTTCATTTTAAATGTCAACTTTCCTCAGTCTTTTCCATAAAAAGAGATAATAAAATAAAGAAACCTTGGTTTTCTGTTTTAAGAATATCATAGCTACTTGATATTACACTCTGCATCAATGGAAGGAATATCCATATTGATGAAATCACAGATCCATCAAAATACAAAGTAAATCATATTCATGACTGCATTGATGTGACAATTTCAGCCATGAACCTAACTATCTAAAACCAAAGTATGAAAAAATAAAACCAAAATAAGCGAATACATTGAAAATTATACAAGCCAAGTTACTCAAGTCCCACAGATTAAATATTCGATAAAAGTAAAAGATTTGTAGCAATTTTTTGGATAAAATACTCTAATATAATTTTCAACGTTATTAACACTGGTACAAAATACCACAGTGATCATTATTGGCACATATAGTGCTCCTTTTCTAAGTTCATTATACAGTTAATAATGACAAGTTTTTAAACTTTTTACACATTTTACTCCTTTGGAAGACAATGACAAGAGAATACTAGCATCAGAGAACAGCTGATTTTTCTGACATTCAAAAGACTGCCACAACCTAAATTATATTATAAATTAATTTTGACAGGGTACAAAAGGCTATGAAGCTTGATTTTTAAAAGACCAACATTTCTGCTCACAGAACAAAACTTTGTAATTAATCCAGAGAACAACTGGGAATCATTTTTATAGACAGCAGCTACATATAAGCTCTGTTACCTGCAATGACACTCTCCATTAAATATTTTCCATCATACTGTTACATATTTGTGTGTGATACACAAAAGTCTTTGCAATAACTACAACAAATTGAGATTTGGTTATAAGAAATTTGTTTCAACAGGTTTTTTTAGTACTTGGTAGATCTTGATATATATTTTACAAATTGAAAAATCATAAAATGTTGGCTCATGGGAAAATATCTTCACAATTTTATCCCATAATATTGTTACAACTTTAAATGCTGTAAATATTTTCCGCAAAATTGATTACAACATTCAGAAACTAACACATAAATGATGAACAAATGTTTCCATTTCCCAAATTGTGTATTTGAGTACATTTTGTAGAATAGATATTATTTTTCACATTATTTGTGTTTTTAAAATGAAGTTTCACCATTTTTCTAAATTTATGTGCAACTACTTACTTCTTTTTCCTGGATAACAATTTTCCCTACATAACAAATTTCAAATGCTGATGAAATCATTTATGATTCTTTGCCTCAATGTATTTATCCTTTTTCTTATAATTTAAAAGGGCCTATTATATCAAACATACTCATATAAAGTTCATTGAGTGAAATAAAGTTACAGAGAAATATTTTGTGGTGTGTAGAGATTACAAATTATCACTCAGGAAAAAGATATAAAAAACACTTGGTGAATATATTTCAAACTAATTTTAAGGAGACTACCTATAGAACAAAATATAGTATCTCCTGCATGATTATTCAAGAAGTAATTATGATTTTAAACAAATAATATAGCTGTCAGAAGCAAAAATTGAAATATCATTATGTTCTAATCTAATAATTCTATTAAAATATATCCAATGTTATCTCTTTTCTAATTAGTTTCAAAGCAGCTAAATTTGAAATATCAGGGATTTTAATTTTTCTTGAGTTGAAACACAGTGCACCTGAATTAAATTTGCAACATCTGTAGAAAGAAATCTACATTTTCTTTCAAAAAAATTTAATTAAATGATTTTGTGCTTAGACATTGTTTTTAATTTAATAAATCAAAATCTTACTATATGAAAAAGATGCTGAGATGCTACCAACATTATTTGTGGCATTTTTACATGGAATGCACTCAAGTATATAGTGTTTGTCATTCTTTTAGAACTAAAAAAGCATAATATTTAAAAATACTGTAAAATATAAATTTCATTTTCTTCATATACTACAAATCTTTACTGAATCAAAAATCAAAACACTAATTTTATAAGGCTCACTTTTCAGGTATTTATTATATTTTGAAATTACAGGTAATTCTCATATTGTGCCTTGGTCTAGTATTTAAAAATATGTGAAATATTCTCTTTACCTTTATATAAATAGGAAAAAAAGGAAGACTTAAGTACAACACCAGAAAGAGGTGGGGATGGAAGTACAGGGACAGTAACAAATAAGAAAATAATTAATTTGTTGATTTCAACAACTACATTTTCATCTATCTATTTATCCAGATAAGTGGGAAGTTTCAAACATACACTGTTTTGGGGAAAAGTGATGATAATCATTAAATATCATATTTTGGCCGAAGTCTGAATTAATCAAACAGACTGCTTTGCCTCACTTTGAAAA
Organism: Gymnobelideus leadbeateri; assembly: GCA_011680675.1. NCBI lineage: Eukaryota > Metazoa > Chordata > Mammalia > Diprotodontia > Petauridae > Gymnobelideus > Gymnobelideus leadbeateri. The sequence goes on from WOXC01011587.1 coordinate 24,600, forward strand.
GGCCTTTTCTCTGTGTCAGCAACCCCAGAGACAAGATAATGCTGGAAGTAGGATTTAAATTAGGCATCCTGAGATCATAAATTCCAAACAAACCCAGCTTTGTCTTTGCTCTCTGAGTGGGCTTGGAGAATACCTCTCCTCATGTCAACAAAGCAGAGAAGGCCTACTTTATGGCCCTAAGAATGAGACCCTTAACTTGAGTAATAGGACTTTTTCTTATCTTAATATTTTCTGGACATATGCTATGTTATGGAATGTTAATGGTAAAGAAAGCACAGATATACTGAATCATAGTTTCAATTGAAACTTTGTCAACTCTCTTGTTTCATTGTATTTACCATTTATTAAATTAAGAAAATTCCTTTCTCATACAATGATTAAACATTTATGGGGATCATAAATTTGTGTGACAGAGCCACCCTGTAGCTCTCCTAACTCCTTGTACAAGTCCTCTAGCTTTAAGGGATGAGAAATAAATGTTGTAATTGTATATTACTATTTGTTTGTCTCCTTTAACCAAACTTTTGAAATAGGTCAACAGTGGCAAATCAATTTGTGTAATGAAATAACTGAAGATTCAGCAAAGCCAAATGCAAATTATTAAGGCAATACATAGATACAGACTGGAAAAAAAAACTGAAGTGGTTATTTTGACATGTCAGGAAAAATTGAGAGAAAAAATTGGGAAGAAAACAGGTCAGATGCTTCATGTTTTCTACACAAGCTGAATTCACTGAATAACTACAGATTTTCAGCATAGTATAACACCAGAATTGACTGATTTTCTACTTTACCACTGTAGACAAAGGGTGAAAAATATCAAGAAGACAGGATTCTGCATTAAATTACTTTTTTTCTGAAAAGAAAAAATAAATGCTAATATGACCACTGAAACAAATATTCATATGAGAGTATCACAATGAGAGTAAGATACTAATTATTTTTATTACACAAAGTGATGTGATATCATTTTTTTTCAGATTCAGGACTTTAACCTACACATAAACTAACATAGAGATTGGACTTAATTGGCCAGTTCCTCATTATAAATAACCATGAAGAGAACTTGCAAAACAAAGAGGATAGAAATTTGTCCTATAGGTGGATAGAAACCAGTTGTGTGCATAAAAATAGCATTGTATTTATACTGGTCCACCATGTTCCCCAGATATGAAATTCCATCTCACACTTCCTACTTTTGCACACAAGTGGTCTCCTTTTTACCTCTCCCTCATAGAATCCCTAGCTTCTTTCAAGGTACAGCTCAAGTTCTACATGAGGCCTTTCCTGACCTTTTCTTGTCCCCATGGCACAGTTCTTGCCACTCCGTCTTGACTTGTTTTTCTTTGCATTTACATATGTAAATATTTTATCCAATAGTAAAATGAAAATTCCTTCAGGGCAGGGACAATTTTTTTTTGTCTTTGTATCTGCAGAGCCTAGCATAATACTTTGCACATAATTAGCATTTAATAAATGGTTACTGAGCGGAATTGAATTATTTCCAAAGCATACTTTTGTTTTTATTTTCTAAAAGTACATTAGTACTTTATAATCATAACAAGCTCCTAAGGAATTGCAAATACATTGTAATTTGAGATGCAGTTGCATACATACACATTGTGCTGACCCTGACATAACTATAGAAATAAGAGTTTAGGGATAAATGAACAAACCTAGGGGCAAATAAACATAATTGTCAGACTTTTACTTCTAGGTGACATTTATCCATTGTCTGTTTAAATATTAGGTTATCTCTGTTAAGGTTAATATTCAACAGCAGACTAATGTCCTGTCCTAAACTCAGTATAAAACAAAAAAGAAAACCTCCATCTCGTGGAGCTATCACAAACTAACAAGGAAAAAATGCAGTTGTGAAAGAAATGACATTGTCTCATCTCTACTGGGATTTTTCTAGTCTCTTCAATGCACTGAACATTAGCCCCATCCAGTGTTTGTAATACATATTTTGTTTGCTAAAAGTCGAGTAATTGTAAATGCTACTAGAGTTAGGTAAACATCCAGGGTTTTCAAATTGTTAATTTGTAGTTGCACTATTTTTAAAAGGACAACTTCCCAAAATACATATGGAGATGAGAAATTAACATTATTTAAAGACATTAAAACAAATATATTTTTAAATTGTGCCATAAATATATATTGTTAAATACATCTCATCCATTAACTTATGCAGTAACCAGTATCTCATTTTTAGATTGGGAAAGGAAAAGGCTAAGTCAGGCATAAAAACAAAAATCTGTTTTTTTAATTTAACATGAGAAAATGTAGATGTGCAAACCAAAAACCAACATATTCCTTAAGAATAAAAAAGAGAAGTGGACAGTTCACATTTCACAAACCCAATTAGGTAGCAATATACTATCTTGGTCAGTATAATCAGTCAAGGGGGGAATTAATTTTTAAGGAAATAGGTATCACTAAAAACCAACTTGTTTGTTATAACTAACTTTTTATT
>WOXC01011588.1:0-101657 GCA_011680675.1 Gymnobelideus leadbeateri
GGTAATCGCTCTTGCTTTAACCTCCCTGGATCTGGATTGTGATCTAGGGTGGAAGTCATGGGTGGGTTTGCAGCTTGCCAGAAAAGGAAGTTGCCCCCCACACGTTTGGGACGAAAATTCTTCTATATGGCTTTAAAGCCATAGTGTGGCAACAAGCCCAAAAGTCAAGTAATTAAGTGGCAACATGCCAAGGCAAAGGAAACAGAAAAATGCAACCCTAGACTCCTGTTTTGGGGGCATAGAGTGGGAAAAGGACTGTGAGGTCAGAAGTCCTGCTCCAAAAGCCCCAGGGAAAACATGAGCGGGTTGCAGGCCATAGAGGACCTTAAGAAGGACTTTAAAAATCAAATAAGAGAAGTGGAGGAAAAATTGGAAAGAGAATGAGAAGGATGCAGGAAAAGTATGAAATGAGGGTCAACAGCCTGACTGAGGAAAACAACACCTTAAAAAATAGACTAACTTAAATGGCAAAGGAGGCCAAAAGGGCAATGAGGAGAAGAATGCCTTAAAAAGTCGAATTTGCCAGATGGAAAAAGAATCTCAAAAGTTCACTGAGGAGATTCATTCCTTCAGAGTTAGACTGGAGCAAATGGAAGCTAGTGACTTTATGAGAAATCAAGATGCTGTTAAGCAGATCCAAACAAATGAAAGATTAGAAGGCAATGTGAAATATCTCATGGGAAAAACCACTGACCTGGAAAATAGATCCAGGAGAGACAATTTAAAAATTATTGGACTACCTGAAAGCCATGATCAAGGAAAGAACCTAGAAATCACCCTTCAAGAAATTCTCAAGGAAAACTGCCCTGATGTTTTAGATCCAGAGGGCAAAATAGAGGTTGAAAGAATCCACCAATCACCTCCTGAAAAAGATCCCAAAAAGAAAACTCCCAGGAATATTATAGCCAGGTTCCAGAATCCCCAGATCAAGGAGAAAATACTACAAGCAGCCAGGAAGAAACAATTTCAATATTGTGGAAACACAATCAGAATAGCCCAGGACCTGGCAGCTTCTACACTGAGGGATCGAAGGGCATGGAATATGATATTCCAGAGGGCAAAAGAACTGGGAATGAACCCAAGGGTCACCTACCCAGCAAAACTGAGTATTTTGTTTCAGGGAAAATATGGTCATTCAGTGGAATAGAGGACTTTCAAGCATTCTTGAGGAAAAAACCAGAGTTGAATAGAAAATTTGACATCCAGACACAAGAAGGAAGAGATGCCTGAGAAGGTAATCAGGGAAAAGAAATCAAAAGGAACTTATCAAAGTTGAACTATTTACATTCCTATATGGAAAAGCAATAACTGTGACTGATGATATCTTTCTCACTATGAAAATAATGGAAGAAGGGGGTGTGGTCATATAAATACATATGTGAATGTGTCTGTATATGGTTACAGTTATATGGATAGAGGGCATAGGTTGAATTTGTTGGGAAGGGAGAACACTCAAGGGATGAAATTATGAGGTGAAAGAGGAAAGTGGCAAGAGGAGATGGGGAGAGACAGGGCAGGGTAAACTATCCCATGTAGAAGAAGCAAGGGGAAGTGGTTGCAAAGGAGGGGGAGAATAAGGAAGGCTAAAAAGACAAAACCACATTACCATTGAATTTGGTTCAGGGAGAAAATGACATACATACTAAATGGGATATCTCAACCTGCAGCAGGATAGGGGGAAGGGGGATGAGAGGAGGGATGATGGATGGGAGGGCATCCTTGGGGGGAGGGGAGGTTGGAAGTACCCACTATAGAAGAGGGACAGGATCATGTAGGGAATGGACCAGGTGGGGGGTGGGATGAGTGGGAGGGAATTATAAGCAGCCTTGTACAATATATCTACTATGATAATGTTTTGCATAGCTAGACATGTACAACATATACTGAATTGCTTATCTCCCAAGAAGGAATGGGTGACAAGGGAGGAAGGAAATGGATCTGAAATTTGAGGTCGTAACATTAAATGTTTCAAATATATATAAATACTATTAGTAATACTCTTTCGCTTATAATGGGGAGATGGGATGTGCAGGCATTGGGACACAAAGATTCACCTTCCTCTAATGGAAAAGTCGATGGGGGTATGGGAGAAGGTATGGGAGAGAGCAGATTGGAGGAAGTGATATCTTGTGGGACTGCTATTCTGGGAGGTCGGGTAGGGGAATAATGGGGGAAAATGATTGTAACTCAAAATATGGCGGAAATGAATGATGTAAAACAGAAGTTAATAAAGCATTTGTTTAAAAAAAATTATAATAAAAAAAATAGACTAACTCAAATGGCAAAAGAGGCCCAAAAAGCCAATGAGAAGAAGAATGTCTTAAAAAGCCAGATCTGCCAGATGGAAAAAGAATTTCAAAAGTTTACTGAAGAGAATAATTCCTTCAGAATTAGACTGGAGCAAATGGAAGCTAGAGACTTTATGAGAAATCAAGATACTATTAAACAGATCCAAACAAATGAAAAAATAGAAGGCATTGTGAAATATCTCATTGCAAAAATCAATGACCTGGAAAATAGATTCAGGAGAGACAATTTAAATTTTATCAGGCTACCTAAAAGCCATGATCAAAAAAAGAACCTAGAAATAATCCTTCAAGAAATTCTCAAGAAAAATTGCCATGATGTTTTAGAACCAAAGGGCAAAATAGAGGTTGAAAAAATCCACTGATCACCTCTTCAAAAAGATCCCAAAAAGAAAACTCCTAGAAATATAATAGCCAGGTTCTGGAGTTCCCAGATCAAGGAGAAAATAATACAAGCAGCCAAGAAGAAATAATTTGAATATTGTGGAAACACAATCAGGATAACACAAGATCTAGCAGCTAAGAGATTAAAGGGCTTAGAATATGATATTCTGGAGGTCAAAGGAGCTAGGATTAAAACCAAGAATCACCTATCCCACAAAACTCAGTACAATGTTTCAGGGAAAAAATATGGTCATTCAATGAAAGAGAGGACTTTCAAGCATTCCTGATGAAAAAACCAGAATTGAATAAAAAATTTGACCTTTAAATACAAGAAGCAAGAGAATCATGAGAAGGAAAACAGGGAAAATAAACCACAAGGAACTTATCAAAGTTGAACTATTTACATTTCTACATGGACAAAACGATACTTGTAACTTATGAAACTTTTCTCAGTATGAGGATAGTTGAAGGGAATATAAACATGTATACATATATATATATATATATGTCTATATAGAAGGCTATATGTGCATATGAATACATATGTGAGTGTGTGTATATATGTATACAAATATACATAGACAGAGGGCACAGGACTAATTGAATAGGAAGGGATGATATTTAAAAAATAAAATTAAGAGGTGAGAGAAGAATATAATGAGAGGCGATAGGGAGGGACAGAATAGGGTAAATTATTTCATATAAAAGAGGCAAAGGAAAACTGTTACAGTGGAGGGGAAGAACAGGAAGACAAAAGGGAATGGGCAACCTTACTGAAGGAGGGAATAACATACACACTAAATTGGGTATCTTGACTACAGGAAAGTAGGGGGAAGGGGATAAGAGGGGTGTTGATAGAAGGGAGGGCAGATTGCGGGGGAGGATAGTAAGAAGCACACATTCTTGAAAAAGATCAGGGTCGAAGTAGAAAATAGAACAAGCCAGGGGTCAGATAGAATGATGGGAAATAGTCAATATTTTGCAGTATATCTACTATGGAAATGTTTTACGTAACTATACATGTACAAACTATATTGAATTATTTATCTTGCCAGTAAGGGTGGGTGATGAGGAAAGAAGGGAAAGAATCTGGAATTCAAAATTTTAAACTCAAATGTTTAAATTATTATTATTATTATTATTTTACCTGCAACTGGGAAATAAGATATATAGGCAATGGGTGAGGAGGTCCATCTTGCCCTACCATAAAGTTGGAGGGGGGATAAGGGAGGATATTGGAGACAGCAGATTGGGGGAGGGGTATTCAGTGGGATCACTGTTTTGGGGTGGTTGGTAGGAGATAGATGAGGAGGAAGTGTGTAACTCAAAATCTTGTGGAAATCAATGTGTAAACTAAAAATAAACATAAAATTTTTAAAAACGCAACCCTCCTCCCTCTATCCCAGTACTTAGCAAGAAAACCCCTGATTTGTTGGGGTCTCCTCTGGGAACTTACTGAGAGTTAGTGCTTTATGCAATTGTTAATTTGGAGTTTTCACATCAGGAATATCTCTCGTTTTAAATGAATAAATCACTTTTCTAATTGACTATTTTTGAGTCTAATTGGCATGAAACATTTCCCCAGAGCATATTAAGATCCTGTAAAATCTTGTTTCTTAGTCTACAAAGCTTACAAATACTTTTACTCTCTATATCCTCTACCCCCCCCCCAGTTCCCAATCTCAAAATATTGCCATCCTGAGAAATCCAGCTGAAGCTTCCAACTGAACTACCTACCCTATCTTTTATCTACAGAAATGTATATATAAAGACTGGAAGAGGAAATTGCAAAGAAGAGAATGATTGAAGTAGTAGAATAAGGTAACACCAAAACAAAGAAATATAAAACTCGCAGAAGGAAAGGGTCATCAGCAATGTCAAATGCTGCAGAGGTTGAAAAGAATGAGAAAAGGCCGTTGGATTCAGTAATTAATCATTGCTGACCTTTTAAAGAGCAGATTCATTAAAGCTGTGAGATAAAGCTAGATTGCAAGAGTTTGAAAACTTAGTTAAGAAGTAGAGATTTCAAGTATAGGCTACTTAGTTGAGAAAGAAATGATAAAATTACAACTTGAGGGAAGAGCAAACAATAATTTTTTTTTTAAATAAGAGAAACAATAAGATACAGGCAGATACACATTGACTGAGTCTGAGGACTTGCATTCAGATTCTTACCTTAATAGCCTTCAGCAAATCACTTAAGTAAGTCACTTTAGGTGACTTTCTTCAAATGTAAAAATGGCAGCAGAGGTTGTATTAGATGATCTCTGAAGTCCTTTATATCCCTAGAGATATGAATATAATTAAATTTTATAAAAATAGTATAGGCTTTAGAAAGTTTTAAGAATAAAAAAGGAAGTAGCAAAGTGAGGGGAAAGGGGGGAGAGAAGGGGGGGAGAGAGAGACAGAGAGAGAGAGAGAGAGAGAGAGAGAGACAGAGAGAGACAGAGAGAGACAGAGAGAGAAAAAGAGAGAGAAAGAGAGAGAGAGAGAAAGAGAGAGAGAGAGAGAGAGAAAGAGAGAGAGAGAGAGAGAGAGAGAGAGAGAGAGAGAGAGAGAGAGAGAGAGAGAATAAAGGTATGAGAGAAAGGAAACAATTGAAAGAGAAAGACGATAGAGAAGTTGAAGGACAATGGGTAAGATCACAATCAGAGAATTGCTTGCTGAGTATAGTAACAGAACTGGAGGTGGGTCTTCTTAAAGGAAATTTCCATCAAATTAAGTTACCTTGATTGATTTCTTATGTACACACTAGGTATATTTCTACCTAAGTCATTATTAGTCATCTAGAATCAGAGCTATCTTGGAAAATGCTAGGCAAACATTAACAAATTCTTTCTTTTCCTTACTCATTCTGGGAGAGAGGATGAGTGAATGAGAGCCAGACACAAAGAGAAAGAAACAGAGAGATAAAGATGGGCAGATACACAGAGAGGAAGATAAAGAGATAGAGAAAGCCACAGAGAGTTCCTGAAATAGGGGGAAAGAGATGAGCACAATGTTTTTTTTTAGGTGGTAATAAGGGAAGTTGAGAAAGAGCTCAATTAGGAGACTTGAGAAAAGTGGAAGAGTTTGAAACAGCTGTTGCGGGAATTGCAAAGGACAGTCAACTAGAAATTAATAAAAGGATTATTGAGCAATATTGTGATCCCCAATGAAATTAGATAGAATGAATTTGTAGAAGAACCAGTAAATAGTTATGTGACTCTCTAGCAATGTTCACAAACTATGACATAGCTGCTATTATTTCCCTTATTTTACAGATAAGTAAACTGAAGTTGAAAAAGATTAAATGATTTCTCCAAAGTCTCCAGATTTATATGTGTCTGATGTAAGATTCAACTAAGGCTATCTCAACCCCAACCCCAGTGCTTTATCCACTACACCAACCTCTCTCTTTAACCTTGAAATGGAAATTGAAATAACAGATTGTTTATAAATATTCCTGAGGCCAAGGATTAGCCAGTTAGTATCATGGCAAATTGAGGAATGAGGGGTTCTAGGACACTAATGTTAATATTTTACTTAAAATGGGAAGAGATTGATTGTAGTTGGTTGTTTCCTGGAAATTATGAAATTCAGATTATAGCTATACTTATAGATGTTTGAAGAGGATTGAAGACCATCATAACTACAGTTGAGAAGGTTGAAGTGTTGCAAAGCCAAAGTTTTGTGAATGTCAACAAGGATGCCTACTCTGTGGAAGTCGTTAGAAAGAAGATAGGGTATGGGACTGGTGTGTTAGGACTGAATCCCAAAGAGATTTAACAAAAAGAAAAAGGACTTATATATGTACAAAAATGTTTATAGCAACTCTTTCTGTAGTGGCCAAGAATTGGAAATTGAAAGGATACCCATCAATTAGGGAATGGATGAACAACCTGTAGTATATGATTGTGATGGAATATTATAGTGCTATAAGAAATGACAAGCAGGATGAGTTCAGAAAAAGCTGAAAAAACACACATGAACTGGTGTAAATCGAAGTGAGCTTAACCAAGAGGACGTTGTACACAGTATATGATTAACTGTATGTTATCATATAAGTCAAAGGATGAAAAGACCAGAGCTGAATAGGAAATTTGACTTTCAAATACAAGACTCAAGAAAAGCATGAAAACGTAAACCTGAAAGAGAAATCACAAGGGACTTGTTAAAGTTGGATTGTTTACATTCCTACATTAAAAAACAATATTTGTAACTCATGAGACCTTTCTCAGTATTAGAGTAGTTAGAAGGAATGTATGTTTATACACACATATACATACACATATACACATACATAAAAACACATACACACATACGGGCACAAGGTGAATTGAATATGAAGGGATGATATCTAAAAATAAAATTAGGGAGTGAGAGAGGAATGTAATGGGAGAAGAGAAAGGGAGAGGTAGAATGGGGTAAATTATCTTACATAGACAAGTCAAAAAAAGCTTTTTCATTGGAGGAAAAGGTAGAGGGAGGTGAGTGAGAATGAATGAACCTTTCTCTCATCACATTTGGCTTTAGTAGGGAATAACATACACACTCAATTGGATATGAAAATCTTTCTTATCCTACAAGAAAGAAGGAGGAAGGGAATGAAAGAGGTTGAGATGATAGAAGGGAGGGCAGATTGGGGGAGGGGTTAATAAGAATCAAACACTTGAGGAGGGATAGAGTCAAAGGAGAGAATAGAATAAATGGGGGGGTCAGATAGGATAGAGAGAAATATAGTTAGCCTTTCACGTGACTGTTATGGAAGTGTTTTCATGATTACTATGTATAACCTATATCAAATTGCTTTCTCAATGGGGATGGGTGAAGAGGGAGAAAGGGAGAGAATGTGGGATTCAAAGTTTTAAAATGAATGTTAAAAATTGTTTTTACATGCAACTGGGAAATAAGATATAAAAACAATGGAATATAGAATCTTTTCTTGCCCAACAGGAAAATAGAAGGGAAGAGGATAAAAGAAGGGGGGATTTTATAGAAGGGAAGACAGATTGGGGGAAGGGGTAATCAGAATGCATATCATCTTGGCATGGAGGGAGGGGACAGAAGGGTGGAAAATTTGGAACTCAAAATTTTGTGGAAGTGAATGTTGAAAACTAAAATTAAGTTAATTAATAAAAAGAAATAAGAAATACATTTGAAGCAAAGATACACACAAAGAGCAAATGTAAAAGGCTGGATCATAATATGCTGTGCTTCAATTGAAGTAAAAAAAAATAGCAGGTGTAGCAATTCTAATCTCAGACAAAGCAATACAAAAATAGATCTAATTAAAAGTGATAAGGAATGGGGAGGCTAAATGGAGCAGTGAGTGGCCCTGGAGTCAGAAGGACCTGAGTTCGGATCTGGCTTCAGACACTTAACACACACAAATAAAAAACCTAGCCATGTAACCTTGGGCAAGTTACATAACCCCAATCGCCCTCCAAAAAACAAAACAAAAAACAGTGATAACGAAGAAAACTACATCTTGCTAAAAGATGCCATAGATAATGACGCAATATCAAAACATTTGTGCACCAAGTTGCATAGCATTTAACTTGTTAAATGAGAAGTTAAGTGAGTTACAGGAAGAAACAGACAAAAAAAAAAAACAAACTATATTAGCGGTGGACTTCAATCTCCCTCTATCAGAATTAGCTACGTCTAACAAAAAATGAAGAAGAAAGAAGTTAAAGAAGTGAATAGAGTTTTAGAAAAGTTAGATCCAATCTACCTCTGGACAAATTTGAATGGGGGTAGAAAGGAATACATCTCTTTTAAGTTGTACATGGCATATACACAAAATTGATTATTAGTGGCAAAAAAAAATCTCACAATATAATATAGAAAGGTAGAAATATTAAATGTATACTTTTGGATCATGATACAATAAAATTATGTGTTATAAAGGGGCATGCAAAGACAGATAAAAAATTAATTGGAAACCAAATTACCTAATCCCTAATGATATCTAATCAATCTAAATTATCAATAATTTCATCAAAGAGAATGATAATAATGAGAAAACACACCAAAATTTATGGGTTGCAGTCAGAGCAATATTTAGGGGAAATTTATTTTATATCTCTAAATGTTCACATCAATAGAGAAAGAACAGGGGCAGCTGGGTGGCCCAGTGAGTAAGAGTGCCGGCCTCAGAGTTGGGATGACCCGGGATCGGATCCGGCCTCAGAAAATGAGCACCCACACATAAATAATGACTGGCCGTGTAACCTTGGGCAAGTTACTTAACCCTAATTGCTTTAAAAAAATAGAGAAAGAACTGTTCAATGAATTAAACACGGAAATAAAAAAAAAACTCAGAAGAAGAAAATAATAAAAACCTCCAATTAAATACAAGTTTAGAAATTCTGAAAATAAAAGAAAAGATTAATAAAATTGATATTAAGAAAATTATTGAACTAACAAACTAATTTGGTTTCATTAAAAAAAAACACTAAAACAGATAAATCTTTGGTTACTTTGATTAAAAAAATAAAGAAGATAACCAAATTACCAGTGTCAAAAATGAAAGTGTGAGGTCACCACCACAAATGAAGAAGAATTTAAAGGAATAATTAGGAGCTATTTTTCCCAACTGTAGGTCAATAAATCTGACCATCTAAGTGAAATGGATGAATATTTGCAAAAGTTTAAATTGCTCTGATTAATAGAAGAGGGAATAAAATGCTTACCCCCAATTTAGAAGAAAAAATTGAACAAGTTATCAATGACCTCTCCAAGGGGGAAAAAATCTCCTAGGCCAGATTTACAAGAAAATTCTACAATGAGGAACAATTAAGGAAGAATTAATTCCAATATTATACAAACAATAGAAAAAATAGTCGGAAAAGAGTCTTCCCAAAATTCTATTATGATACAAATATGGTGCTGATATCCAAACCAGTAAGAGCCAAAACAGAAAAAAATAATTATAAATCAATTTCCCTAATACATATTGATTCAAAAATTTTAAATTATTATAAAGATATTACAGAAATTTATCACCAGGCTAATACACTATGATCAGGTGAGAATTATACCAGAAGTGCAGAGCTTTTTCAATTTTAGGAAAACCATTAGCATAATTGACCATATCAATAAAAAAATTAACAGAAATTATATGATTACCTCAATAGATGCAGAAAAATTTTGACAAAATATAGAACCCATTTCTATAAAAAGCACTAGAGAGCATAGGAATAAATGAAGCTTTCCCTTAAATGATAAACAGAATTAGTCTAAAACCATTTCAAACATTATCTGTAAAGAAGATAAGCTAGAAGTCTTCCCAATATTATCCATGTAAAACAAGAATGCTCATTATCATCACTATTATTTGATGTGGTAATAGAAACATTAGCTTTAGCAATAAGAGATGAAAAAAAATTGAAGGAATTAGAATAGACAATGAATAAAAAAAAAAACTATCACTAGAGAATCCTAGAGAAATCACTAAAAAAACTACTTGAAATAATTATCAATTTAGCAAAAAAATCCCACATAAATCATCAGTATATATATATATATATATCCAAAAAAATTCAGCAGCATGAGATAGACAAATTCCATTTAAAATAACTATAGTTAACATAACATATTTAGTAGTCTCCTTGCCAACACAAACCCAGGACAAAAATGTTTTTCACACAAATAAAGTTAGGTATAAACAATTTAAATATCATTTGCTCCTGGATAGGTCAAGCTAATTCAATAAAAATGATAATTCTCCCTAAATTAATTTACTTATTCAGTGTCATACCAATCAAACCACCAAAAATATTTTATGGAGCTAGAAAAATAATAACAAAATTAATCTGGAAGAATGAAATGTCAAGAATAGCAAGGGAATTAATAAAAAAAAAAGATGCAAAGAAAGGTGGCCTGACTATATCAGATCTAAAACTATATTATAAAGCAGCAATCATCAAAACTATTTGGTATTGACTAAGAAATAGAGTGGCATCTCTGTGGAATAGGTTAGGTAAACAAGACACTATAGTAAATGACTGTAGTAATCTATTATTTGATAAACCCAAGGACTCCAGCTTCTGGGATAAGAACTCACTATCTAACAAAAATTGCTGAGAAAATGGGAAAATAGGATGGCAGAAACTAAGCATAGACCAACATCTCACAAAATATACCAAGACAAGGTCAAAATGTATACATGATTTAGACATAAAAGCTAATAGCATAAGCAAATCAGGAGAACATGGAGTACTTTACCTGTTAGATCTATTGAGAAAGAAATAATTTATGACCAAACAAGAAACAGAGAATATAGTGAAATGTAAAATGGACAGTTTTAATTACATTCAATTTTAAAAGCTTTTGCAGAAACAAACCAAACACAACCAATATGAGAAGGAAAGAACAAAGATGAAAAACTATTTTTACAGCAAGTGTGTCTGATAGAGGCCTCATTTCTAAATTATATAGACAACTGAGTCAAATTTATAAGTATACAAGTCATTCCCCAATTGATCAGTGGTTGAAGGATATAAATAGGCAGGTTTCAGATGAAAAAAATTAAAGCTTTCTATAGTCATATAAAAAATCTCTAAATCAATATTGATTAGAGAAATGCAAATCAAAACATCTTTGATATACCACCTCACACCTACCAGACTGGCTAACATGACAGAAAAGGCAAATTATAAATGTGGGAGAAGATGTGGGACAATTGGGACACTAATGTGTTGTTGGTGGATTTGTGAACTGATCCAATGATTCTGGAGAATAATTTAGAACTATAATCAAATTGCAACCAAACTGTTCTTACCCTAATATGTCTATAAGGTCTATATGCCAAAGAGCTCATGAAAAAAGGAAAAGGAATTACATATATATATATATATATATATAGTTATAGTTATAGTTATAGTTATAGTTATAGTAGCTCTTTATGTGCTGGCAAAAAAATTGGAAATTGAGGGGATGCCCATCAAATGGGGAAAGACTGAACAAATTGTGGCATATGAATGTAATGGGATACTATAGTTCTATAACAAATAATGAACAGGTGTGTTTCAGAAAAAAACCTGGAAAGACATACATGAATTGATGCTGACTGAAGTGAGAAGAACCAGGACAACATTGTACATAGTAACCACTATATGATGATCAGTTATGATTGACTTAGCTCATCTCAATAATACAATGATCAAAGACAATTCCAAAAGACACATGATGGAAAATGCTATCCACAACCATAAATAGAGCTATGGAGTCTGAATGTAGATGAAAGCACACTATTTTGACTTTTTTGTGTGGCATTTCCCTTTTGTTTTGTTTCTTCATTTACAACATGTCTAATGTGAAAATATGTAAACATGAATGCACAACCTATATCAGATTGCAGGCCATCTTGGGGTAGGGAGATGGGAGAGAGGGAGGGAGAAAAATTTTGGAACTTAAAATTTTATTTAAAAATGTAACTGGAAAAAATACCACTTAAAAAAGGACTATTTAAACCAGTAATTGAAGGAAACGGTATCCTGGAATTTGCTACATATTGGCAATGAAGATGGTAGAACAATACTACAGTTTCATAGTCTTTACAAGGGAAGGGTTTGTTGATTGGTTTTGCAATCATTCTTTAGTAAAGAGGAATGTCAGTAGAGAGCAATGAATGTGTTGATCACATCTCTTGTCCTTATGAGTTTGAGAAAGTGGAAATAATGTTTTATATTAGTGCCACTGGAGGAGACTAGACTTTTAGAGCTAGAAAGGACTTTGGAGGCCCTTTTGTTGAACCCCTTAGTTTTATAGATGAAGATTGAGAGTTTAATGATTTGCCCAGGGCAAATCAATGAGTAGGTATCTGAGGTAGGACATGAACTCAGCTTTATTCTGATAAAATCCAATGATCTATCCACTATACCACAAAACTGTCTTTAATTGTGCTTCATTTAAAGACAGATGTTAGGAAGACATTTTCTAATAGAGGGTGGTTTTATATAATGGAGTCTATTCAAAATATGGAAAGCCCAAAGGACTCAGTGGAAGGGTCATTGAGTAGTGGAGCCAAAATAGTGCAATGATTTCATAAACAGAATTGATCAGGGTAGGGTCAGGTCTAAGACAAATAAAAAAAAAAGTACTACTGGAGGAAATAGCAGGAAGAAGAAATTTGTGCCTCTGGTGTCAAGGGAAGATCACTAAGATAAAAAGGGCAGAAACTTGCTAATTACTTGGGTTGGGAAGGGTAGGATCCTTAAGGATAAGTTTGTGTAATTGTAGGAGTAACTATAGAATTAATCCAACTGCTAGTTTCCAATGAGAAAACTGAAGCCATAATGCCATCAAAATACCCATTACAGGTGCTGTTCCTGATACTAGATGCTTCTTTTCAAGGCTTTTCACAGGGTTGTGAATGAATTTGTATATTTAAGTCTTGGTATAGCAAAACTAAAGTAATGAATAGATTCATCTTACAATTCTATTGGTATAGGGAACTCCCTGGTGAATTAATGGCCTCTGCCAATATCCAGTTAGTTTCTTGTCTTCAACTTATATTTTAAGTGGGTTCCCTGGGATACTGGGAGATTGTGAGCTTTCCAGGGTTCCACAACAGAGGCAAAGTTTGTGGCAGAGGCAAGACTTTATTTCAGGCTTTCCTGACTTCTAGGATGCCTCTCTTCCTACTGATACCTATATGCCATTTTAAGAGTACCTTATATAAATGAATTTATTTGATCTTTTTTTATCAAAATATGAATATGGATATGACAAATTATCATGGGTATCATTATTATTTTACAGGTGAGAAAATCAAGACTCTGAAAGGTTAGCTCTTGTGCCCTTGGCTCCCTACTTAGTAAATGTTAAAAGCAGAATTTTATGCCAGCCCTCTCCTAACTCTGCATCTCAGACTTTCCAGACTATACTCTACTGCCTATATTTCACTGAATAAAAGAACTTTATAATAGTTAGAAACTGTATTCCCTTTGAGTAGAACAACCTAATGCTGACCAAGCAAGTATAAGCAAGGCAACTGCAATCTATCCTATATAAGAGAAGTAATTAGCATTAAGTTTGCAAGTGAACAGTCACACTGGTAGAAATAGATAGACTTTATAGTCCTAATCATTTCAGAAATCATGATTGCTTAGATAAAAATGTATTTTTCAGCAGCTAAGGGTGAAAAATAACCATTGAAAAGGTGCAGCATTACCTCCTCTTCTTTCCTTGTCATTACAAATCACTATTTTTAATCCAAATCTGTGCAGATTAGTCAACTTCCTCTGACATAATGAAAAAAATACTCATATAATATATTTTTTTGGGAAAATATCATTCTCAAATGAATTTGTTACATCTATTACATATTTACCTTCATTTCTAACTTATACTTTCTCACTTGGTACTTTTCTCACCACTTTTAAACACATTTTCCTTATGATGAACTTAGTCATCAAATACAAATATTTCCATATGCAAAGACCAACAATAAAGGGAATTATACAAGAAACTGTAGGTTTGTGTTATCTGCAGCATCTTTCTTTTATAAGTGTGTTATATATATATATATATATATATATATATATATATACACACACACACGTATGTATGTGTAGATATTCTTTATATAGAATATATAGACATGTGTTTATATATAGTGTATGTATATATTGCATTTAACAGGAATGCAATAGTAACAAAGTTATTTTGTTTAATATCTTCTGTCTTTTTGCTTTATTATGTACTTTAAAATAATGTTTCAATGTTCTTCTTTTTTGCTTTTTGGAGGGGGGTGGGGAGGGCAATTGGGGTTAAATGACTTGCCCAAGGTCACCCAGCTAGTAAGTGTGTCAAGTGTCTTATTCGGGAGTTGAATTCAGGTCCTCCTGGGCTGATGCTCTATTCACTGTGTCACCTAGCCACCCCTCAATGTTATTCTTTTTTTGAGTAGACACCACTACCCACCAACTTGCCATTCCCTTTTCCCCTTCCCAGAAACCTCCTTTGTAACAAAAAGGTGAAATCCAGTAAAATAAGTGAATACATTAGTACATTAGCCTTATCTGATGATTCATATTTCAGTTTGACACCGATTTTCTTCCATCTAAAGTAACTTTCCTTGAAATAAGTTTTCAAGTATTTCCAGTTAGAGCATTATTTAACTCCTACATTGCTCTTCCTAATGTTAATTTCTTACTTGTTCTATTAGCTCAAGGTAGAACATAATCTTCACTATTTTTTAACTACTTAGAGTACCATACAGTGTTAAAATACTGGTTTACATGTAACTTCTGTGTCCTATAAAAATTTACTTTATCTTTTCCCACAGTATTTGTAAACTTCTCTACCCTCAGAATACTGGTAGAGAGTGTGTAGTTACAATATACAGCACAGAAGGAGGTAAATAGATGATCCAAGAGGCAGGAATATTCGATTTATTTGCTGTAATCAAAAGTAAATTTGCATCATCATAAAAGCTAGGATTTACAAAGCATTTTAAAGTTTTCAAGGCAAATAAAAGATATTTTATTTTTTTCTCACAACAATTCTGGGAGGTAGATGCTATTATTATTGATATGTTACAGGTAAGAAACTTTGGCAGACAGACTTTAAGTGACATCCTATGGGGTCACATAGCTAGTAAGAGTTTGAGGTAGACTTTGAACTTAAGTCTTTTCTGATTCCAGTTGCACTGCTCTATCCTTATTTTTTGGAGGGGGGGAACACAGGGCAATTGGGGTTAAATGACTTGTCCAAGATCACACAGCTAGTATTAAGTGTCTGACTCTGGATTTGAACTCCTGAGTCCAGGGCCAGTGCTGTATTTACTGTGCCACCTAGCCTCCCCAAGTAGCACTCTATCATTTGTGCCATCTAGCCATGTGTAGTCAGTGTTCCAAGATGCTAAATGAGTTTCTCCTTTCTAGCATTTTATTCCTCTTATAACACATTGAGATATATATGTATATATACATATATATATATATATATATATATATATATATATGGAATATCTTCCAAAAAGTTGTGGATAATCCGATAATCTTTTAAAAAATATCTTGGTGAAATACTATATAAAGGAATCCTATAGTAGCACCTTGGGTAACTCACATTACTCTTCTCTAATTGTTCTTTTGTGTAATACTGACTTTTTTCATGTCTAGTTTGCTCAATGATTACTTCTTTGTACCTGGCCCTTGCTCCCAACACCCAACGTGACAAAGATAAACAATCATAACCCGATTTCTGGTCTATATATTCAAGCTGCTAGTTTTTTTGTTTAATTCTTTGGAAATCAGGGCCTTGCACATCCAGATAACTAATTCAACTTCACATTTCCTCTTCTTTCATAGACAGTCTATGAGTACTTGAAAAAAATGGAAAAAAGACCATAGAAACAAACCATAAGAAAATAATACCCAATAACATGAAGAAATATCATCTCTGAATAATGTGGGATGTGCTGTTTGTTTGAGGATCTAGAAAGAAAGAAAGGGATATTGAATTTCTGACGGGACATGTTGCACTTAATGTTTAAACCTATAAATCAAGTCCTGCTTTGGATAATAATTAGGACCTATCTTCCAGGGTTGTTGTGAGGGTCAAATGAACTAATATTTGTAAAGAGCTTAGCATAGTACCTAGCCCAGAATAGGTACTACATAAATATTAGGTATTTATAGTTATTGTTTTTCTTATTATTAGAGTAAGATTTTTCCTTCTCTATCCGTCTTCAAATCACTATAGTATAAGCTCACCATACAACTGAACACAAGAAATTTTCATTCTTTGTTCTCTCAATTCCAGATATCAACATTTTGCTACATCACACAAGATCATTTTACCTACCTTGAGTATTTGACACAGGAAATAACTTGACATAATATCCAAATCCCCAAGCATTGGAAAAATGCTCTTTTGGAAAAAAAAATATAACAAAAAACCTTTTCCTTTTGATTGACCCATTAATTGCATTTTCTTAAAAGGTTTCAGAGAGACTATGTGATGAAGTTTCCTCCCTTTGTAAACTGTATGACTGCAATTGTGGTCACTTCTATGGGAGATGGCAATGTATTTTAACAAATAAGATAAACATTTATTCTAAGGCATGTACCTTGTTTATTTGTCTGAAACATCTGTGCATGTTGGATTTTCCTTTCAATGGTGGATGTGCAATAAATGTTAAATAACCCTCACCATCATTGACGCTTGAAGATTTAAGATTAGGGCAAGAGGGCCAGCTCAGGGAAGCATTGATTGCAATGCATTTTTTCCACCTGAGTATTGAGAAAACTAGAGATTTGACATGTGATAATACATCATTTGCAGTTTGCTTCCATGCCTCTAAGGCAATGGCAACAGGGCTGTCCTTCGTTGCCATAGAACTTGTTAACAGCACTCCCCCATGCAACCTGGTATGTACAGGGGGCACATTGACACAGCTCTTTAGGGGGCCAAGATCCTGTTTCCTTAAGTTCTTATCACCCCTTCAGCCACTGCAAAGACATGGAGGCCATCAACTGAACAAGAAAAAGGGCAAAACCCAAGAGATGGCACAGCAGGAGTTAGTTATACTACTGACAGAGAAATGTATGTAGCCCTGTCCTGATGACATAGCTGATACTAATGACAATTAAAATAAGATAATGTTTTAAATAGGCTTGAAAAGTATGTGAATTTCTAATAAAAGAAAGGAGATTGACCTTCCTTTTTTCACCCCCTTTCTAAGGTCCTTAGTTAAACTGCTGATTCCACAAATCCTGTGTTATAAACAAGGTAGGAACTATATTTTAAACTTTATGCTTTCCTCCATTCAGACATAATGGAATTTGTTTAGAGCAGTTTGGGCTCTGTGGTCCATGACTTGTGAACTTGTGAAGAAAAGTGACAGAAGACTGGGAATCCAAAGGGTAAAAAGGGCAAATCTAACTTCCTGGCCTTTAATTCCAAATGTTATCCAAAGTATCAGTAGCATTCAAGATCCTGACAGAAAGACTATAAGTGGTTGTAGTGGGGTGAACCTTCAGGCACATCTGGGGACCAAACCTTTGAGAAATATTGTAAACTATTAGTTGTTGAGTGTCAACAAATGAAATGTAACCACTAATTTAATTCCTTTCTTTCTTTCTTGTGTGTTTACCACAAAAAAATCAATGGCAAATAATCCTCTCTTTTCTTAAGTTAAAAAAAGGGCTTCAGAAGAGGTGGAGACCCGAGTTAGCTTTAATAAGCAGCCTAAACCTCATGAAATTATTTGAAAGTATAATACCATGGTAAGAAGAAGTCTTTCAGCTTTACTTACAATGCCCCTGTACCTTGGTTCTTTATTTCTAAAGACAATTGCATAGAAATAGGATTTAAGCTATTTAGGAATTTATCTCCTTTTGCTACTTATCCCCAATGCCAAAATAAAATCCTTCTTAACAACATAATCTTTGCTCTCAGTCTTAAGAAAATGTCCTCAGAGGATTCTCTGAAGACATTAGTACACCATAGTCTTACTGTATGCAAGTTGGTGTCAGCACAGAGCAATATTAAAAAATAGGCATGCTGATTTACTACAGTTCAAGAGAAATAAATGGGCAAATAGTAATTACATAGTGGAAAGGAGATGACAGGGTTAGACAAATGATTGGGATGTGAAGCAGGGTTTAGGATCAAAGGTTTGCTAAAAAGTTTTTGGCCAAGTATGTTTGGTTTTTTTTTTCTGACTCACCAAACTTCATGGCATGTCTGTAGGGTAGTACTTATTAAAGTAAGTGGGATTATCTCCCAAGGGCATGTTTTGAAGAGGCCCCAAAGGTTCAGAAAGAACATAAGCAGAGTAGATTATGTAGAGATTAGGATGGGTGTTTGGAAATTATGTGAACTGGGTAAAATGTGAAGGATATAAGTAGTATTTAATAAATGGAAAGTTTAAATATTGGTGTTGTTACATGTTCATATTTCAAAAAAGGACATTCTAGCATAGTATTTTTATTTTTATCATTGTTGGGGTTCTCCTCTCAGGCTTTAGCCCCTACAGGCCTACCTTACCTATAACCAGGTCTTTGGACTTCTCCAGCCCTGTAGATCCAGCTATAGGGAAAATGCACAACAGAACGCCAGGACTCAGGATCAGGCTCAACAGGTTTATTTGATGGCTGCTACATGACTCCTCTACTATCTGAATACCCGAATTCCTTCCTTCCCCTCTTCTGGGAGTTTGCTCTATATATACACCTCTGGCTGGCGGGGGAGGAGACCATTCCCGTTGGATGAAGCACTCTCAATGCACAGCAAAAGTCAATCTGCTAATTTTCAGAAAGCACCTCTGGGCATCGCAGGCCTTCAAGGCCCTGCACTCCCTCACGCCAAATCCAGGGCACAGGCCTTAGTAATTAGGTCCTAACAACTCCCTTTTCTTGTTTAGCGGGACCACAAAGGGGTATCAGAGTAGCATGAGCTTGAGACAAAGAATGTTTCAAAACAAATATGGAACATCTCAACATAGTGAGAAGAATTCACAATAAGAGTGACAATTACAATTGCCGTCATGGGATACAATATAGCAACAAAAGGACAGGTGGGTAAATCAAGCAATAAGGTTTTTCTATTCCTGAGGGGTCTGCACTGTCAGCGTCGTCTATGACCTCGGTTTTTCTTGTCCATAATCTTGTTTGTCCTTCAAGGCACGTGTCCTCCCGTATGTAACCCACTGTCCTTCTCCTCCGGTATCTGGAATGACAAAAACATACCCGGGCCCCCACACAGACACAGTCCCTGGCCCTTTCCAATCTCCTGATCCTGTCTTCCACATCCCCCTTTGCTCTCCTTTTTTCATTATCTGCCGATTTTTGACAGAAAGTGTGGTTTTGTTAGTGTGCCAAAAGCGCATGGCTGGGGTACAATTGAATTGTGCTGAAAATGGTAGATAGTTATGAGTATATACTGCTTGATCTATTCTTGCCTGTGTCATCTGTCCTCCTTTAGACATACCCCATACTCCCTTTTCTTGTTTTGCTAAAAGTGTTTTGAGGGTGCGATTAGCACGCTCTACCACGGCTTGTCCCGTGGGATTATAAGGAATGCCCGTTATGTGGGTAATTCCAAAATCTTTGCAAAACTATTGAAATTGTTTGGATAGATAAGCTGCACCATTATCAGTTTTTAAGACTCGGGGTCCACCTGCTATGGCAAAGGAATGAAACATATGATTTACCACATGGTGTGCTTGCTCACCTGGTTGAAGAGAGGCCATTATAAATCCAGAATGTGTATCTACAGTTACATGAACAAGTTGAGAATGCCAATGGGTGACATCCATTTGCCAAATATCATTAGGACTATCACCTTTGGGATTGTGTGTATGGATCAAAGATGGAGGACAGAAAGGAGCACATGCAGTGCAGGATTTTATAACATTGGAGGCCTCTGTTTTTGAAATTCCATTAAGCCTCCGCAAAGACCTTGCAGATAAATGAAGAGTGGAATGAGCAGCTTTAGCAGTCTGTAATGGGGTTGGAAAAACACCTTCTAGTGGGTACAATAAGGAATCCACATACTTATTACCTTCAAATATTGGTCCGCGTCCCGAAGTATGAGAGTGGACGTGCACGATAAACACGGGCTGCTCACGGTAGTCCAACACTTGCTGAGCTTCTTGAAGCATCTTGGCTATGGTAGTATGCTTATCTACTACAAAAACTTGAGGCAACATTTGCACAACTCTATAAGCATATTGAGTATTTGTGATAATATTAATAGGTTCCTGGAAATTCTTTAGAGCCCATATTATTGTGAACAACTCATTTTTCTGAGTGGAATCATATTGTGTGGTTAGAACTTGTTCCTGTCCCTTCTCAGGACAATATACAGCTGCCTTATGGTGAGAAGTGGCATCTGTAAAAAACATTTGGGTCATTTACTGGCTCTTTACTAATCACATTTTTGGCTGTTTTATGGCAATTTGCTGATAAATTTGTAAGAATTTTGGCAGAGGTAGCTTGGTAAAAGCACATAAACATATAAGATCAGCCCATTCAGGGTGCATTTCTGCCAAATCTCAAAGATGTTGTGAAGAAAATGGAAGCACAAAAACAGGATACTTACCTGAGGATGCTAAAAGCACATCACCTACTTGTCTAAGGAATGTGGCTATACTTACTTGTCTGTTCTCCAAAACTCGAGATGGACGAGATGGATAAAACCAAGAAATGACTCCTTTGTCTTGATAACCTGTGGCCCAAAATGGGCGATCAACAAACAGTGTTACATAAATAGGCTCTCTGGGTTGGACTTGGTAGGTACACTGAGTTAACAAAGAATTGATTTGTTGTATTGCCTTAAGGGCTTGAGGAGTCCATGATCTAGGGGAAGTTAAAGATGCAGAGCCTTTCAGTATATTATATAATGGTTCCATCAAGGTTTGTGGTATGGGGACTGATGATCAGAGCCATTGAATGGCTCCCACTAACTTTTGAAAATCATTGAGTGTTTTAGTTTGTTTGGGATTTATGGTGGGTGGCACTTTGTGCACTGTTACTTCAACCACCACATGTCCTAAATAACTGAATGGTACATGTCTTTGCACTTTATCCAGTGCTACTTGTAAATCCTGTGCAGCTAAGGCTTCTATTACTTCCTTCATACAATCTTCAGTCTCCTTTATTGTAGGGGTAGCCTCTAAAATATCATCCATGTAGTGGATAATATAGGCCTGTTCATATTTTTTTCTTCTCAATATTTCTTCTACATACCATTGGCAAATTACGGGGCTATTGGCCATGCCTTGCGGCAAGACTTTCCATTGATATCTTCCTGCAGGACTTCTAAGATTTACTTGAGGGATGGAAAATGCAAATCTCTCTATCTTTGGGCTGTAATAGAATGAAATAAAAGCAATCTTTAATATCTATAATAATGAGGGAATAACCTTGAGGGATCATATTAACCATAGGTAATCCTGGCTGAAGAGGTCCCATAGATAACTAGTGCAGAGTTCACTGCACGAAGATCTGTAAGCATTCTCCACTGGCCTGATTTCTGTCTTATTACAAACACAGGAGAATTAAAAGGACTAAAGGAAGGTTCAATGTGTCCTACTTCTAATTGTTCCTTTACTAACTCTTTCAGAGGGGTCAATTTTTCTGAGGAGAGGGGTAAATGTTTCAAGGGGAATAGCTCTAGCCACAGGGTTATTACAATTCAATAAAATAGGATGATCATGAGGATTTGTTATTTCTATATGTTCCTCACCAGGGTTGAGAAGGCAAGTGTGTACAATTATGTTCTGATGTCCTGCTAGGCTTATTATTAAGCTTGTCTGTTTTCTTGATTCTATTACTATTTGGACAGTCATCCAAGGGGCTACATAGATCTTTTCTAGGGTGTTGACCAACTGGATGTTTGTCGGGCCCTCATATCTTGATATTCCTGAGGGGCTGTCCCAGAACCTTGGGACTCCACGGGATAAGTATGTGGTGCCCGCTGCCCCCCCCCCGCCCATTTCCCAACATATATTGGAAATTTGCCTTCTTACTCTCTCTACAAAATTTTGCAAGGTGCCCTCGTTTTCCACAGGCTAAGCAGATAGGCTTAACTCCTGCTTTCCCTAGTGGTCCCTGGACTCTTTGTCTGCACTCTCCTTGTAAGTGTCCAGGTTTTCCACATTTAAAACATTTCCTAACCTCTCTCCTCATTCCATGAGTAATTCCTTGAACAATAGCCCCTGCCATGGCTTGGAGCTGATTGGCATGATAATCTATTCCTGTGCACCTATCTATAATATCAGTCAACGGAGACTCCTTAGGGAGGGAAGCCACGGCTTTTTGGCAAACATCATTCATACCTTCCTTCAACAGCTGCTTGAATACTACCTCCCCAGCTACTCCTTTTCCAACAGTCCGTTGCACTGCTAATTGCAGACGAGACACAGTCTTCAATGGGCTCACTAGGACCCTGCTTTACCTTAGTCAGGGCTCTTCGCTTCTCACCCTCTCTATCTATTCTTCCCCAAGCGTCCAAGGCACAGAGTGCTATCCCAGGATAAACAGCTACTTCATATTTCTTTTGTTCAGCCTGAGTTGCATATGGGGCTTTCCCTAAAAATGCCCAAAAGGCTTCCTCCTTGTTCTGTACATTATGATCCTCTAGATACTTTTTCACTGCCTTCTCATACATAGACTCCCACAAAATTGCTTGTCCTGGGCTAAGGCAGGCAGTCGCAAGTCCTCTCCAATCTAATGGGGTACACATGAAATTAGTTGAAAACCCTGATAAGAGCTCTAAAGTAAATGGTGAATTTGGTCCGTATTCTGTACAGGCTTGCTTGATATCTTTTAGCAACTTATATGGTAAAGTGGTGTGATGTCTACGTCCACCTTCTATGGTAACTGGAAAGAGTGCGAGATCCCACTGGGTTACATCTTCTCCTTCTCTAAATGCTTTTCTGAGGGTCTCTGTCACCATGTTCTCCATCTGGCTTGTCTCCCCCGCTCCTTGGTGCCCCCCTCTAGCTAGGCAAAGCCCTGTACTCATCGCTCCTTGGCTCTCGCTCATAATGTAAGTGAAAAAGTGGAGCGTTGGTGAGCGTTTCCTGTTCCCTGGCCATTCTGTCTGGGAGCTTTCTGCCCCAGAGAGGCATGCTCAGATAATAAGATGCAGAGCTGTCCAAGCTTCTCCTCCAACCTAGCAAGCCTCTCAGGATCTCCACCCCTTTCCTGTTGTTTTGTTCCTAACTGCTTATCCCCACCCTGCACTCCCTCCTCTGATGGCACAGATGGAAAATCCAGAGAGGGGTACAAGGGCTTGTAACTTGGGGGGCTATCCTCTGGCTCCCCGGAAACCCACCATGAGGCAGAGGCCCTTTTTGTTAAGGTGTTGGTAGTTTGACTGGATGCGGTGACCAATTTAGGGCACTGTGGTGTTCTGGTCAGAGTGGCTTTAACTGCTGAAAACATCATGAAATCTTTATCTGTTAATTAAGTCGGATCATTATCATGATATGAAGCCATCTGTTTTCCCACCGTGACCCATCTCGCTGAGTCTAGCCCAGTAAAGCAGACCCAGGGGGACACGATAAGTATTTTGTCCACAAAATGTCGGCACTCCTTCAGAGAGAAGGAAAGGTCTTTGTATGCTGATGCTTTCCTCGAGCATAAATCTCCGAGTCTTCTGGTTCGATGGCGGATATTGTCAATCCCTGCCCCATCTTACTGCCCTCCAGCCTTCTTACTAAAACGTAAGGCTGTTGCGCCTTCCCTCTTCGGCTATACCTTAGAGGGGCATCGGCCTATTACCCTCTCAGTCCCATGTTCAGGGCGCCATTTGTTGGGGTTCTCCTCTCGGGCTTTAGCCCCAACAGCCTACCTTACCTATAACCAGGTCTTTGGACTTCTCCAGCCCTGTAGATCCAGCTACAGGGAAAATGCACAACAGAACGCCAGGACTCAGGATCAGGATCAACAGGTTTATTTGATGGCTGCTACATGACTCCTCTGCTATCTGAATACCTGCATTCCTTCCTTCCCCTCTTCTGGGAGTTTGCTCTATATATACACCTCTGGCTGGCAGAGAAGGAGACCATTCCCGTTGGATGAAGCACTCTCAATGCATAGCAAAAGTCAATCTGCTAATTTGCAGAAAGCACCTCTGGGCATCTCAGGCCTTCAAGGCCCTGCACTCCCTCACACCAAATCCAGGGCACAGGCCTTAGTAATTAGGCCCTAACAATCTTAGTAATATACACCATCTACATCTGGATTTTTCCCCATCCCCCAACCTCTTAGTGATTC
Organism: Gymnobelideus leadbeateri; assembly: GCA_011680675.1. Classification (NCBI taxonomy): domain Eukaryota; kingdom Metazoa; phylum Chordata; class Mammalia; order Diprotodontia; family Petauridae; genus Gymnobelideus; species Gymnobelideus leadbeateri. The sequence goes on from WOXC01011588.1 coordinate 24,413, forward strand.
TAAGACTGACTAAATTGTCTTCTAGAGGAAGCTACAATAATTACCAGTATATTATTGTTCTATTTGACTTGAGGGCAAGTCCAGGAACAATGAGTGGAAGTTTCAGAAGTTTCTATTTAGGTTTGATGTCTCAGGGAAAACTGAAAAACAAACAAAATCCTTCTAACAATTTTAAATATACAGCAGTGAAATGAAAAGCTTTTGAAAGTGGGGGATTGGGGCTGCTAGGTGGCACAGTGAATAGAGCACCAGCCCTGGAGTCAGGAGGACCTGAGTTCAAATTTGAACTAGTTACTAGCCATATGACCTTGGGCAAGTCCTTTTACCCCAATTGCCCTGCTGCCCTGCCTCCAAAAAAACAAACAAAAAAAAGTGGGGGATTTCCTCTCATTGGAACTTTCAATCAAAGACTGGATAACAACTTGTCATGCTTCCTCTTTCCTATTCCTTACCTCTTCTACAGGGGAAGGGTAGGTAGGGTCAAGCTCCCTTTGCTGCCCCAAAATTGTAGAATGATGGTAGGGGCAGTTTATGCTAACACAGAGTGTGTCAACAACAGGGAAATTGGTCTCCTGTAGATAGTCAAAAGATATGACTGTTCTCTTTTCAAAGGAAGAAACCCAAGCTATATCAGCCATCATATGAAAATAAATGCTCTAAATACAGATAATTAGAGAAATGAAAATTAAAGCAACATTGAAAATCCACTTATCAGTTTTGCAAAAATAAAAATAGAGGAAGATGACAAATGCCGGTGCCTATGGAAAACAGGTAGAGACCTTTGGTAGAACTGGGAAATGGTGTAGCTATTCTGGAAAGTCGTTTGGAACTATGCACCTAAAACTATCAAGCTATGCCTATACCACAAAGAAATCAAAGAAAGTGGAAAATAATTTATATGTTCAAAAACATTTATAACAACATTTATGGTAGTTTAAAATGAGAAAGTAAGTGATATATTTTCCTATTTAGGAAGGGCTAAGCAAATCATGGCATATAAATATAAAGAAATATTTTTGTGACATAAGAAATGATGGAGCAGTCTGTGGGTGCCCTTCTCCATTTGCCTTGACCTGACTGGGAACATAAGATAGCTTACAAACAACCCTCAGATATGTCTAGTCTTAAGGAAACAAAAACACTTAAGTGTATCTACATGATAACAAAATGGAGAAATAGAGACTGGGGAGAGGAAACAAAACCAACCAGAAGCAAATGTAAAGTGCAGGTTCCTTTTCTACTCAGTTTAATTTCATCTTCAAGAGAGATTCTTTGCCTCCCTCAACTCTGAAAGTTCCTGAATCATATCAATAAAAAGTTCATCAGGAAAAAATAAAAAGAAATGATGGAGCAGTTTCAAACTGCAATGACCTCTATGAATGAGCACAGGAAATGAACAGAAGTGTGAAAACAATTTATGTAATAAAAGCATTATATAGAAAGAAGAATTTTGAAAAAAATACTTTAGAACTCTAATAAAGTCCCAAAGATCAAAGACAAACTGTGCCACTTAGACTGTGACAAAAATATAATGAACTCAAAATAGAGAAAAAGGCATATATTTTCACATATTGCTAGCATGAGAATTTGTTTCAATGGACTATGCAATCATGTATTTAGGATTTTCTTTTTTCTTTTCTCATTTTTGGGAGTGGGAAGTGGGAGAAACAGATTTATTTTAAATGCTTATTAATTAAAATGAAGTAAAAACAAAAGAAATTAAAACAAAATTCAGAAAACTGCTAAGTGTATTTAGACCACAAACCAATGTGTGTGTCTGTGATTCCTTTCAAAAGTGTTGGGGAAGGTACACTGAATGAGCATGATATTAGAGTCAGCTTTCTCTACTATTAATTCATTAGTTCAATATGATGTTAGGGTTCCTGGTGTCTTAGCCTGTGAATATAACTGTAATTAGTTTATCTCTTGTGCATAATTCTTATTTTGGAGGGTCCTGAGAAGTCCTAGTCCAGCATCTTGTTGGTTACATGATGGAAAAGTATATATATATATATAGCTATGGGTTTAAAAAAAAGTAAAGAAAATATTTCTGCTTTCCTTTTCACCTTGGCTGCATTGATTTTGTTTGTGTAAAACTCTTTTTAATTAGATGTAATCAAAATTACCTATTTTCCATCCCATAATTCACTCTGTTCTCTTGTTTAGGAATAAGTTTTTCCCTTCCTCAAAGATCTGAAATGTAAACTATTCCTTTCTCTTATAATTTATTTATGGTATCATACTTTATGTCTAAATCATGTACACACTTTGACCTTTTTTTGGTGGACTGTGTGAGTTGTTTATCTATATATAGATATAGATATCTAGCTGCTTTCTACTTCTCACAGCAATTTTTGTCAGATGGTGAGTACATGTCCCCAAAGTTTCCATTTTTGGATTTCCCCAAAACTGGATTACTGGGGTCACTAACTACTGTGTATTATGTAACTAATTTATTCCACTGATCCACCAATCTATGTCTTAGCTAGAACCAGATTGTTTTGATGATGACCACTTTGTAATATAGTTTGAACTCTGGTGCCACTAGGACATCTTCCTTCACATTTTGTTTTCCATTGATTCCCTTGATATTCTTGACCTTTTTTCTTCCTGATGAATTTTGTTATTTTTTCTAGCTTTATAAAATAATTTTTGGTGCTTTGATTGGTATGACTCTGAATAAGTATATTAATTTAAGTAGAATTGTCATTTTTATTTTATTGATTTGGATTACCCATGAACAATTAATATTTTACTAATTGCTTAGATTTGAACTAATTTATGTGATAAGTGTATCTAAATTGTGTCCATGGAGTTCCTGGGTTAGTCTTGGCAGGCAGACTCCCAAGTATCTTGTATTTCTTGTAGTCATTTTTAATGGAATTTCTCTTTCTATATCTTGCTGCTTGACTTTGCTGGTAATATATAGAATTACCTATGATCTCTATGGGTTTACTTTATATTCTGCAACTTTGCTAAAATTGTTAATTATTTCAACTAGTTTTTTTAGTTGGTTCTCTAGGATTCTCTAAGTATAACAATTCTCTAAGTATAACGTCATTTCATCTGCAAAGAGTGATAGTTTTGTTTCTTCTTTGCTTAATCTGATGCCTTGAATTTCTTGTTCTCTTATTGCTATAACTAGCATTTCCAATACATTATTGTATAATAGTGATGATAATTGGCAGTCTTGTATCACCCCTGATGTTATTGGGAAGGCTTCTAGTACATTCACATTACAGATAATGCTTGCTAATTTTAGGCATTACTTATCATTTTGAGGAAAAGTCCATTTATTCTAATGCTTTCTACTATTTTTAATAGGAATAATTGTTAATTTTTTCTGATTTTTTCTGTATCTATTGAGGCAATCATGTTATGAATATGGTCATTTATGCTAATTTTTAAAAATATTGAATCAGCCCTGAATTCTTGCTATAAATTCTAAAAGTTCATAATATATGAACTTTGTGATATATTTCTATAATCTCCTTGCTAGTATTTATTTACAATTTTTGCATCAATATTTATTAGGGAAATTAGGGTATAATCTTCTTTCTGTTTTTGCCCTTGCAGGTTTAGGTATCACCACCATATTTGTATCATAAAAAGAATTTGGTAGGTTCTGAAAGAGGGTGATACTCCCTCCCAGAGGTGTTGGAACAATCCAGGGGAGTGTTAGTAACCTCAGGTACAACTGAATAAAAATAAGGCGGCAGTGGAAGCGTAAGGAAAGAGAGAAGCTAAGGAAAATTTGGAAAATAATTTGTACATGTTTCATCTGTTGTATAGCAGAGTTAAAGCCATAGTTTTTGCATTATTTTCTAAATAAACATACAAAAGGCAAGTTATACTTGTCAAATCATCTGACAAGTCTTACCAAGCGAGTATTGGCAGGTAAGCATGCAATGCAAGGTTGGGAAGTCCAGTATGCATCAGCAGGAATATGTGTATGTAATGACTTATTTATAATATGATACTATACCATTAAATAACACAACATTTCATTAAAATTTCAATTCAGGAAAACACCAACAAATTTACAATAAATTATTAAATTTAAGATGCATCATTTTTAAAGAATATATTTTATATTTTTTGAAATGTTGCAAATTTTAGAAAAAAAAGTATTAAAGGGTTAAAGAAAGTAGATTTCCAGGGGGTGCTAAGTAATTTTTTTTAAGGGGGCAGTAGGCCAAATAAGTCTGGGAACTTCTGCTTTACATAGTTTAGCCTGTTTACCTAGACAATTTAGTGGGGTGTGGCCATTGTTAATCTGCAGCTTATTGGAGCTACAGATGAGAGTTGCGTGAAGATGGACACCCAAGTTAGAAGAATAGCCCTGAAAAGAACTCAGCAAGCCTTTGTTCCATAGGTGCTAGCCCTCCCTGAACACACAAAACACCTCAAATTGCTAGATATTTGAGGGCAAAAAAGGTAACACCTTTGCAACTTCTCTCAAATTTATCCCCTTCTCTGCTCTAATATTGCCCCTACTCTGGTGCAGACCCTCATCACATCCCACCTGAATTACCATAAAAGCTTCCTGGTGAATCTGTTTGCCTGGAGTCTTTCCTTAATTTAATCCATCCTCCATTCATCCACCAAAGTAATTTTCTTTTTTTATTTTTAAAGCAATTGGGGTTAAGTAACTTGCTCAAGGTTACATGCCTAGTTATTTATGTGTGGGTACTAAGAAATTGAGTCTGGAACCTATCCCAGATCCTCCAAACTCCAGGGCTGGTGCTCTTACACATTGTGCCACCTAGCCACCCCACAAAGTAATTTTCTAAAGTGTTGGTTTGACCACATCACCCTGCTACTCAAATTCCTGGGGCTCCATATCTCCTTCAGGGTCAAATATTGAACTGTCTGTTTGGTCTTCAAAGACTTTGATAATATAACTTTCAAGTTTTTTTATACCTTGCTCCCCACCATATGCTTCTCAAACAAAACATTCCACATTTCAGATGTGGACATTTCCCTGGGTGGTCCCTCATGCCTGTAATGTTCTCCCTTCTCATCCCCATCTACTGGCTTCTTTTAAGTTCCAACTAATATCTCATCTTATACAGGAATCCTTTTCAATCCCTCTTAATTTTAGTGCCTTCTTCCTATTTATCCTGTTTATAACAGTATATAATTGGCCAAAACAGCTCTTACTAACAGAATCCTAATAAAGCTGGCCCCATCCCCAATATTCTAACTTGCCTATGGGCCTCACTGAACAACAGACATGCCCTGATCTAACCACACCACAGACCCCCTCCCCCCAGATTTAATCATAGGCCCCACTGAACAGCAGTCCCACTTTCCCTAGCTAGCCACTCCCACCCTTCCTGACTCAATATCCTAACTTCCTCATATATGCCTCATTGTTCATTAGAACAGCAGGTGTGTTCATAAACTCACATCTCTCACAGAAACAGCAGATATGCCCATGTGATGGGATCCTAGCCACTGCTTCTAGCTAACCACTGTCTCCAGACCCACTTCTCATATTTTCCACAGAAAGAATAGTTATGTCCATGCACTCAACCACAACCACATCCATCTAATGTCAGACCACATTAGTCAGCCAATCAGAAAGCAGCACCACCGAGATGCTTGAGCAGGATGTGGACTACAAAACAATAGAAGGAATTTTCTCTAACTAGGCATCTCTGCAGTAATAGCAAAAGCTGTCCTTTGGGTGAACTTATGAAGTAAGAGTCTTATTATAATATCATCATAAATACAAGCCTTCCTAAATGCTTTTATTTTCTATATACATTGTAGGTAATTATATGTGCAATTCCACCAAGGCTGGGACCCCCTACTCTACTACCTAATCCACTAACAAACCCCTCCCCATTATCTAAAGCCTTAACATATGTATCTACAAGGTGATATTCATAGCACCAATGGTGACTATGAATATGCCAGTATAGTTCTGAATTTTTTCAGACTCTCTATATAGAAGACAGAAGCAAAACATTTATTCAGACACCAGAAAGCAAAATCCCAACAAGAGAAAACCAAATTCATTATATCAATAAGAAAATCTATACAGAAGTAACACTGCAGAGAACACCATTCCAAAGCCTTCTCACAAACACTCAAAGTCTGTCTCCTTGCCTGTGTTCTCTCTCACCCCCAGCTCTGTTTTCACTTCCAGTTTCCTCTCAGCTCTGCTCCACCCTTCAGCAAACTCCTCCCCACAGGTCCCATGTGATTACATTCTGTCTATTAAGGGTCAAGGAAGAATCTTCAAATTCCCTTAGGTCTCTTAACGGTCAGGGAAGATCTTCAAATTCCCATTCCCATTACAACATATCCCTCCTGCTTTTTAATACTCATAATTTTATACTGTAATAATGCTGATTACATAACATCCTGCTCATCATTTCCTATAGTAAAATATTATCTCATCATAATCACGTACAATGATTTGATGGATATCCCCTCAACTTCTAATTCTTATTCCCAGAAAAGGGCTAATACAAATATTTTGTACATATAGGTCCTTTTCCTTTTTTATGTCTTTTGGGATACAGACCTAGTAGTGATTTGCTAACTCAGAGGGTATGCATGGTTTTATAACCCTTGGAGCATAGTTGCAAATTGCTCTACAGAATGGTTGAATCAATTCACAACTCTACCAGTGCATTAATGTCTCATTTTCTCCACATCTCTTCCAACATTTGTCATTTAACTTTGTTGTCCTATCAGTCAACTAATAGGTATGTGGTAGTACCTCAGAATTGTTTTAATGTTCATTTCTCTAATCCCTAGTGAGTTAGAGTATTTTTATAGGGCTATCGACAGCTTAGATTACTTCATCTGAAAACTGATCTTTTCTTTTGGTCATCATCAAATGGGGAATGGCTCTCATTATTTATAAATTTGACTCAGTTCTTTATACATTTGGGAAATGAGGCCTTTATCAGAGAAACCTGTCTCAAATTTTTTTCACAGTTACTACTGCTAACTTTATTTCCCTGCATTCTATTCCTCCTCCTTGTTTATTCTATCCTCTCTCCTTACACTCTGTTTTTCCTTCCACCCTGCTCCCGACTTCTCCCTCCCCCAATCTGTCCTTCCTTCTACCAGCCCCCTTCTTTTATCCCCTTCCCCTCCTACTTTCCTATAGGGTAATAGAGATTACTATATCCAATTGAGCGTGTATATTATTCCCTCTTTGAGCCAGTTCTGATGAGAAAAAGTTTTAACTCATTCCCTTCATTTCCCCACTCTTCTCTTGTACTATAAAAGCTTTTTCTTGCCTCTTTTATATGATATAATTTATCCCATTCTACCTCTTCCTTCCTCCTTCTTTCAGTACATTTCTCTCTCATCCCTTAATTTTATATTTTTAGATATCATTGAATTCACACCTGTGCTCTCTATATATGTAGTTCTAACTGCCTTAATAATGAGAAAGGTCTTATGAGTTACAAATATCATCCTCCAATCAAGGAATATAAGCAGTTTAAGTTTAATAAGTTCCTTATGAATTCTCTTTGCTGTTTACCTTTCTATGTTTATCTTTTTTTTTTTTTTCTGTGTGACCTTGGGCAAATTACTTAACTTCCCCAGGTCTCATTTTCTTTTATTAACTTCTGTTTTACATCATTCATTTCCGCCAGGTTTTGAGTTACAATCATTTTCCCCCCATTATTCCCCTACCCAACCTCCCAGAAGAGTAATCCCACAAGATATCGCTTCCTCCAATCTGCTCTCTCCCATACATTCTCCCATACCCCCATCGACTTTTCCATTAGAGGAAGGTGAGTCTTTGCATCCCAATGCCTGCACATCTTATCTCCCTATTACAAGCAAAAGAGTATTAATAATAGTATTTATATATATTTGAAACATTTAATGTTATGACCTCAAATTTCAGATCCATTTCCTTCCTCCCTTGTCACCCATTCCCTCTTGGGAGATAAGTAATTCAGTATATGTTGTACATGTCTAGCTATGCAAAACATTATCATAGTAGATATATTGTACAAGGCTGCTTATAATTCCCTCCCACTCATCCCACCCCCCACCTGGTCCATTCCCTACATGATCCTGTCCCTCTTCTATAGTGGGTACTTCCAACCTCCCCTCACCCCAAGGATGCCCTCCCATCCATCATCCCTCCTCTCATCCCCCTTCCCCCTATCCTGCTGCAGGTTGAGATATCCCATTTACTATGTATGTCATTTTCTCCCTGAACCAAATTCAGTTTGAATGTGGTTTTGCCTTTTTAGCCTTCCTTATTCTCCCCCTCTTTTGCAACCACTTCCCCTTGCTTCTTCTGCATGGGATAGTTTACACTACCCTGTCTCTCCCCATCTCCTCTTGCCACTTTCCTCTCTCACCTCATAATTTCATCCCTTGAGTATTCTCCCTTCCCAACAAATTCAACTTATGCCCTCTATCCATATATAACTGTAACCATATACACACAAATTCACATATGTATTCATATGACCACGCCCCCGTCTTCCATTATTTTCATAGTGAGAAAGATATCATCAGTCACAGTTATTGCTTTTCCATATAGGAATGTAAATAGTTCAACTTGATAAGTTCCTTTTGATTTCTTTTCCCTGATTACCTTCTCAGGCATCTCTTCCTTCTTGTGTCTGGATGTCAAATTTTCTATTCAATTCTGTTTTTTTCCTCAAGAATGCTTGAAAGTCCTCTATTCCACTGAATGACCATATTTTCCCCTGAAACAAAATACTCAGTTTTGCTGGGTAGGTGACCCGTGGGTTCGTTCCCAGTTCTTTTGCCCTCTGGAATATCATAATCCATGCCCTTCGATCCCTCAGTGTAGAAGCCGCCAGGTCCTGGGCTATTCGGATTGTGTTTCCACAATATTGAAATTGTTTCTTCCTGGCTGCTTGAAGTATTTTCTCCTTGATCTGGGGATTCTGGAACCTGGCTATAATATTCCTGGGAGTTTACTTTTTGGGGTCTTTCTCAGGAGGTGATTGGTGGATTCTTTCAACCTCTATTTTGCCCTCTGGATCTAAAACATCAGGGCAGTTTTCCTTGAGAATTTCTTAAAGGGTGATTTCTAGGTTCTTTCCTTGATCATGGCTTTCAGGTAGTCCAATAATTTTTAAATTGTCTTTCCTGGATCTATTTTCCAGGTCAGTGGTTTTTCCCATGAGATATTTCACATTGCCTTCTAATCTTTCATTTGTTTGGATCTGCTTAACAGCATCTTGATTTCTCATAAAGTCATTAGCTTCCATTTGCTCCAGTCTAACTCTGAAGGAATGAATCTCCTCAGTGAACTTTTGAGATTCTTTTTCCATCTGGCAAATTCGACTTTTTAAGGCATTCTTCTCCTCATTGCCCTTTTGGGCCTCCTTTGCCATTTGAGTTAGTCTATTTTTTAAGGTGTTGTTTTCCTCAGTCAGGCTGTTGACCCTCATTTCATACTTTTCCTGCATCCTTCTCATTTCTCTTTCCAATTTTTCCTCCACTTCTCTTATTTGATTTTTAAAGTCCTTCTTAAGGTCCTCTATGGCCTGCAACCCGCTCATGTTTTCCCCTGGGGCTTTTGGAGCAGGACTTCTGACCTCACAGTCCTTTTCCCGCTCTATGCCCCCAAAATAGGAGTCTAGGGTTGCATTTTTCTGTTTCCTTTGCCTTGGCATGTTGCCACTTAATTACTTGACTTTTGGGCTTGTTGCCACACTATGGCTTTAAGGCCAGATAGAGGAATTTTTGTCCCGAACTTGTGGGGGGCAACTTCCATTTCTGGCAAGCTGTAAACCCACCCATGACTTCCACCCTAGATCACAATCCAGGTCCAGGGAGGTTAAAGCAAGAGCGATTATCCCCCAAGACTGATCACTGGATCTCCCTACAAATTTGCAGGCTGTGAGTGGGAGCTGCCTCTGAAAACTACAAAATGGCGTTTGTCCTCAGCGGCTTCTAGCCCCCAGGGGAGGGAGCCGACGCATTCCCTAATACCAGTCCCAAAGTCCATAGGACACTAACCTCTTACTTTGTCCCAGGCAAGTCTATGTTGATAATTCTGGAGTCGCCACAGCTCCTGGTGTTCTGGGGTTCCTCCAGCTGGCTGCTGGCCCTGCTGCCCTGGGGCTAAAACCTAGGCTCATGCGGACCTGGGCTTGGCTCGGCTCCTGCGCTCTGCGCGCTGCACGCTGCCAGGTCCCAGACCGCTGCGCTGGTCCTTCCTGCAGGGCTGCTGGGCTGTCCTCAGCGGGAGTTTAGCTTCTCTGTGTCGTTCTGTGGGTGCTGGGGCTCCAGAAGTTGTTCAGAGTCCCCTTTTACATCGTTTGGGGGGAATGTGGGGGCAGAGTGGCTTGGATGAGCTGTTTCTACTCAGCCATCTTGACTCCGCCCCCTCTATGTTTATCTTAAGTCTTGTATTTGAAAATCAAATTTTCCATTCAGCTCTGGTCTTTTTTAGAAAATGCTTGAAATTCATCTATCCTGTTAAATATCCATATACATTCTGAAAGATAATACTCTTTGTGTAGGCTATTCTTGCTTATAATCCCAGATTTTTTGCCTTCTAGAATATCATATTCCAAGCCCTCTCATCCTTTAATGTAGAAGTAGCTCAATCTTGTGTTATCCTGATTGTGACTCAATGATACTTGCATTGTTTCTTTGGTGTTACTTTCAATATTTCCTTTTTGACCTGGAAACTCTGGAATTTGGCTATCATATTTTTGCAGTTTTCATTTTGGGATATCTTTCAGGTGGTATTTGGTGGATTTTTCTTTTTTCTTTTTGTTTGTGTGTGAGATAAGTGTCTGAGGCCGGATCCAAACTCAGGTCCTTCTGACTCCAGGGCCAATGCTCTACTCACTTCCCCACCTAACCGCCCCTTTGGTGGATTTTTCAATTGCTGTTTTATTCTTTGGTTCTAGAATATTAGCACAGCTTTATTTGATAATTTCTTGAAAGATCATGCCTAGGTTCTTTTTTGATAATGGTTTTCAGGTAGTTCAACAAATTTTTAAATTTTATCTCCTGGATGTATTTTCCAGGTCAGTTATTTTTCCAGTGAGATATTTCACATTATCTTCTATTTTTTTCATTCATTTTTTCCCCTTTTTTTCTTGATGTCTCATACAGTCATTAGTTTCGCCTTGCCTGATTCTAATTTTTAAGGAATACGTTTCTTCAGTTAGCTTTCAGACCTCCTTTTCCATTTTGCCAATTCTTGTTTTTAAAGCATTCTTCTTCTCGTTGGATTTTTGGACCACTTTTACCATTTTGCCTAGTCTGTTTTTTAAGGTGTTATTGTCTTCAGAAATTTTTGTGTCTCCTTTACCAAACTGCTCTCATCTTTCATGATTTTCTTGCATCACTCTCATTTCTCTTCCCAACTTTTCCTCTACTTCTCTTACTTGATTTTCATTTTTTTTTTGAGATCTTCCATGGCCTGAGACCAATTCATATTTGTTTCTTGGAGGTTTTTGATGTAGGAACTTATTTGTCTTCTTCTGATTGTGTGTTTTGATCTTCCTTGTGACCATAGTAACTTTCTATAGTCAGCATTTTTTTCAGTTTTTTTTTTTCTTATATTCTTAGCCTATTATTTGACTTTTTAACTCTGTGTTGAGGTAGGGCTTTGCTTTTAAGTTAGAGAGTGAAATGTCCCAAATTCATGGGTTTTGTCCAGCTGTTTAAAGGGATGCTTCTAGGGTAAGTTTTTAGTTCTTCCAAGGTGGTATATGATCTAAGGAGAGGTGTTTACTACTCTCCTAAACTGTGCTCTGGTCTGTGAATGACCACAAGCATTCTCTTCTGCCCTGGAACTGTGAGGAGTGCCTGCCCTCCGCTGTAGCCACAAGCTCTGCTATGCTAGTGCTCCTTTTCACTCTGGGACTGCCACCCATGTCTGTTACCCAGATCCAAGTATGGTAAAGCCACAGAGTCCTGCATCAGTGCTAGCAAAACTGTAATCTTCTGGCCAATTGTTTAACCCCCTTACTATCTTATGGGTTGAGAGATCAAGAAGCAGCCACTTCTGGGGCCACCACTGCTGATTCAGTCACTCCCAAGACTTTCTCCTGTTTTGCTGGGGCTTGGTCTGTACTGATGTGGTCTAAGGTGGACTGTGCTCTTCTCTCACTCTGGTATAACAAACCTTTCCTGTTGACTTTCCAAGTTGTCTTTGGCTGGAAATTTGTTTCACTATTTTTGTCGATTCTGCTTCTCTAGAATGTGTTTAGAGTAATTTTTAAAGGTATTTGGAGGAGACTGGGGGGTGCTAAAGCAAGTCCTTGCCTTTAGTCTGCCATGTGAGCTCCACCTCTATTTTCTTTCTTCTTTAAATAAATTAATGAATGGTTTATCTATTTTATTAGGTTTTTCATTAAAAAAACAGTTACTAGATTCATTTATTAATTCAATGTTTTTCTTAATTACATCTTTATTACTCTCTCCTTTCACTTTTAGAATTTTAAATTTAGTGTTGGCTTTTGATAGTCACATGCCAAATTCATCAATATTATCTTTCTCTCTTTTATTCATGTAAATATTAAGAGATATTAATTTTCTCTTAAGTACTGCTCTGGCTGCATTCCCTTAACTTTTAGTATTTGTCTCATTGTTGTGTCATTCTCTTCAATAAATTTATTGATTAATTCCATGAGTTTTTCTTCAATGTACTCATTTTTTAGATGAGATTGTTGTGTTTCCAATTAATTTTAATCTATGTTTGTACTACTCTTTATTAAATGTAATTTTTATTGCAGTATGATCTAAAGAGGATATGTTTAATATTTTTGTTCTAGATTTCATTGTGGGGTTTTTATGTTCTCACGCATGACTGATTTTTGTGATGTCATATGCAGCAATATACATACATACATACATACTCCTTTCTATATTCAATTTCCTGCAGAGGTCTATCATATCTGAATTCTCTAAAACTCTATTCATCTCCTTAAATTCTTTATTTTTGTTAGATTTATCTAGTTCTACAAAGGGACAGTTGAAATCCCCCATTAATATAGTTTTACTGTCCATTTCTTCATGTAACTCATTTAACTTTTCCTTAAGTAGTTGGATGCTATGCCATTTGGTCCATATATGTGGAGTATTGAAATCATTTCATTATCTATGATACCTTTTAGCATAATGTACTTTCCCTGTTTATCTCTTTTGTTTTGTTTTTAGAGGGCAATTGGGGTTAAGTAACTTGCCCAAGGTTATACAGATAGATTTTTGTTTGTGTGTGTTAAGTGTCTGAGGCTGGATCCGAACTCAGGTCCTTCTGACTCCAGGGCTGACGCTCTACTCACTAAGCCACCTAGCCGCCCCTGTTTATCTCTTTTAATCAGATCTATTTTTGCTTTTGCTTTGTCTGAGATTATAATTGTCACTACTGCTTTTTTTTTTAACTTCAGCTGAAGCATAAGAGATTCTGTGCCAGTTCCTTATTTTAAATCTCTGTGCATCTCTTTGTTTCAAATGTGTTTCTTATGAACAACATATTGTCAGAAACTTTTAAATCTTTTCTGATATTTCTTTTTCATGGTGAGTTCACCTCATTCACATTCACAGTCATGATCATTAACTATGTATTTCTCTTGATCTTATATCCTTATATCCCTGTATATCCCTCTCTCTCTCTCTCTTTGTACCCTATCCCTCCTCAAAAGTTTATTTTGCTTCTGATCACTGCTTCCCTTAATCTGCTTTCCCTTCTAGCAATTCTCTTTTTCTTATACATTTCTGCTCCTACTTCCTTGTTGGATGAGGTAGATTTCTATACCCAACTGATTGTGTATGCTATTCTTTCTTTGAGCCAATTCCATTGAGAATAAGGCTCAAGTATTGTCCATCACACCCCAACTTTTCCTCCACTGTAAAAAATAAAACAAAACAACTCTTCCTGTCTCACCTTTATTACGTGAGATAATTTTCCTTACTCCACCTCTCTCTTTCTTACCCCTTATTTTTTAAAATCCTCCCATTTTGTAATGTCACATCTATTCCTATTGTCTATGCTTACCCCTTCTAACTGCCCTAATAATGATATAGTTCTTAGGAGCTACAAGTATCATCTTTCCACATAGGAATGTGGACATTTTAACCTTATACAATCCATTATGATTTCTTTTTCATATTTATCTTTTTATACTTCTCTTGAGTCTTTTATTTGACAGTCAAATCTTTTATTCAGTTCTGATCTTTTCTTTTTCTTTTTTTTTTTGGAGGGCAATTGGGGTTAAGTAACTTGCCCAAGGCCACATGGCTAGGTTTTTGTTTGTGTGTGCGTTAAGTGTCTGAGGCCGGAACCAAACTCAGGTCCTTCTGACTCCAGGGCTGACGCTCTACTCACTGCGCCACCTAGCCTCCCCAAGTTCTGGTCTTTTCTAAGAAACATGAAAGTCCTCTATTTCATTAAATAATATGTATTTCTCCTCTAAAGGATTGTACTTAGATTTTCTGGGTAGGTTATTCTTGATTGTGATCCTAACTCCTTTGTCTTCCAAATGATCATCTTCCAAGCCCTCCAATCCTTTAATGAACAAATCTCTAAACCATGTTTTATCCTGACAATGACTCCATGATATTTTCATTGTTTCTTTCTGGCTGCCTGAAATATTTTCTCCTTTACTTAGAAGCTCAGGAATTTGGCTATAATATTCCTGGGAGTTTTCATTTTAGGATCCCTATTAGGAAGTGTTCAGTGTATCCTTTTATTTTTTCTTTTATCTTCTGGTTCAAAGCAGTGTTGTTTGATAATTACTTGAAAGATAATGTCTGAGCACCCTTTTTATCATTAGCTTTAGAGTAATTCCATAATTCTTAAGTTATTATTCTGGATCTATTTTCCAGGTCACTTTTTTTTCCTGTCCTGAGAAGGGACAGGAACAAGTTCTAACCACACAATATGATTCCACTCAGAAAAATGAGTTGTTCACAATAATATGGGCTCTAAAGAATTTCCAGGAACCTATTAATATTATCACAAATACTCAATATGCTTATAGAGTTGTGCAAATGTTGCCTCAAGTTTTTGTAGTAGATAAGCATACTACCATAGCCAAGATGCTTCAAGAAGCTCAGCAAGTGTTGGACGACCATGAGCAGCCCGTGTTTATCGTGCACGTCCACTCTCATACTTCGGGACGCGGACCAATATTTGAAGGTAATAGGTATGTGGATTCCTTATTGTACCCACTAGAAGGTGTTTTTCCAACCCCATTACAGACTGCTAAAGCTGCTCATTCCACTCTTCATTTATCTGCAAGGTCTTTGCGGAGGCTTAATGGAATTTCAAAAACAGAGGCCTCCAATATTATAAAATCCTGCACTGCATGTGCTCCTTTCTGTCCTCCATCTTTGATCCATACACACAATCCCAAAGGTGATAGTCCTAATGATATTTGGCAAATGGATGTCACCCATTGGCATTCTCAACTTGTTCATGTAACTGTAGATACACATTCTGGATTTATAATGGCCTCTCTTCAACTAGGTGAGCAAGCACACCATGTAGTAAATCATATGTTTCATTCCTTTGCCATAGCAGGTGGACCCCGAGTCTTAAAAACTGATAATGGTGCAGCTTATCTATCCAAACAATTTCAATAGTTTTGCAAAGATTTTGGAATTACCCACATAACGGGCATTCCTTATAATCCCACGGGACAAGCCATGGTAGAGCGTGCTAATCGCACCCTCAAAACACTTTTAGCAAAACAAGAAAAGGGAGTATGGGGTATGTCTAAAGGAGGACAGATGACACAGGCAAGAATAGATCAAGCAGTATATACTCATAACTATCTACCATTTTCAGCACAATTCAATTGTACCCCAGCCATGCGCTTTTGGCACACTAACAAAACCACACTTTCTGTCAAAAATCGGCAGATAATGAAAAAAGGAGAGCAAAGGGGGATGTGGAAGACAGGATCAGGAGATTGGAAAGGGCCAGGGACTGTGTCTGTGTGGGGGCCCGGGTATGTTTTTGTCATTCCAGATACCGGAGGAGAAGGACAGTGGGTTACATACGGGAGGACACGTGCCTTGAAGGACAAACAAGATTATGGACAAGAAAAACCGAGGTCATAGACGACGCCGACAGTGCAGACCCCTCAGGAATAGAAAAACCTTATTGCTTGATTTACCCACCTGTCCTTTTGTTGCTATATTGTATCCCATGACGGCAATTGTAATTGTCACTCTTATTGTGAATTCTTCTCACTATGTTGAGATGTTCCATATTTGTTTTGAAACATTCTTTGTCTCAAGCTCATGCTACTCTGATACCCCTTTGTGGTCCCGCTAAACAAGAAAAGGGAGTTGTTAGGACCTAATTACTAAGGCCTGTGCCCTGGATTTGGCGTGAGGGAGTGCAGGGCCTTGAAGGCCTGCGATGCCCAGAGGTGCTTTCTGCAAATTAGCAGATTGACTTTTGCTGTGCATTGAGAGTGCTTCATCCAACGGGAATGGTCTCCTCCCCCGCCAGCCAGAGGTGTATATATAGAGCAAACTCCCAGAAGAGGGGAAGGAAGGAATTCGGGTATTCAGATGGTAGAGGAGTCATGTAGCAGCCATCAAATAAGCTTGTTGAGCCTGATACTGAGTCCTGGCGTTCTGTTGTGCATTTTCCCTGTAGCTGGATCTACAGGGCTGGAGAAGTCCAAAGACCTGGTTATAGGTAAGGTCAACCTGTCGGGACTACAGCCCAAGAGGAGAACCCCAACAATAAGGGCCAATGAGATCCAGAGAGGTCATTTAATCAATTCCCCTGCTTTCAAAACGTACTAATTACAAATGATCACAAAAGGAGAGATATCTCACCATAAAAATAAAAATCCTAAGACAATGGAATCTCGTTTTATGCATTACACGATTTTCCAACATTAACAGTCAATACGCTCCACTTAATGTCTTAACGTAAATCCTTCCAGTTGTAATTTAAGGCTATTCCCTATTGTTTTGTCCTCAATGGGCACAGGGAACAGCTGCTCACTATTTAACATTCCCTTCCATACCTGAGAAATGTTATGCTATTATGGTGATTTGTAAATGTGGTAGCTTACCAAAATAAGAACAAGGATCATTTATCTTCTTGAATGAAAACACTATTTCAGCATCAATAAATAACTATTGATCAAAAACATTTTATTTAAATATTTTTCAATATGTTTACATCTACTATTCCTAAATCTATGCATCCCTTTCTTCTAATCAGTGAGTTATCTCTTTTATCAAAGACAAGGAAAAAGAAATTAGGAAAAAGAGCAGTTCAGACAATTCAACCAATAAATGGAACAATTCTGACATTACCTGCAATATTCCATACAGCAAAAATACAGCAAAGTAGAGAGGTGAGGTATATTTTCTTAACTCATTTCCCACATGAGGTTTCCTGTTAATTTTAATTACATGGCATTTGGATATATTCTGTTTTTGTTATTTTTAGTTTCCATATATATTTCCCAGTATAACAGAGTTAATATGTGTCAAA
This sequence comes from Gymnobelideus leadbeateri, assembly GCA_011680675.1. Taxonomy (NCBI): domain Eukaryota; kingdom Metazoa; phylum Chordata; class Mammalia; order Diprotodontia; family Petauridae; genus Gymnobelideus; species Gymnobelideus leadbeateri. Next base: position 41,874 of record WOXC01011588.1, read on the forward strand.
GGTGGGACTTGAACACAGGTCTTTTCTGTCATTAAGTTTGACACTTGTTCAACTAAACATATTGTCTCTTTCGTGTATATATTTTTATTTTTGCTCTTTTAAAATTTTCTTTGTATTATTCCATACATGTATTCCCATATAAATCTAAAATCTTCATATCCATTGGGACTTAACAGTATAATAATTGTCCTATATATCATAATTTGGTCAGCCATTCTCCAGTTATTGAATGCATATTTTTTCCCAGCTTTTTCCTTTTCTGAAAAAAGCTGCTATGAACATTCCTATACATATGACTCTTTTCTTGGTGCCAATAACCTCGTTTGAGTATTGCCTTAGCAATGGAATCTTAGGGCCAAAAGATATGAAAAATTTAGTAACTTTCTTATATATTTCTAAATTATTTTCCAAAACTACTGAACTAATTTGCAGCTCAACCAGCAGGGACTTAATGTAACTATCTTCTCATGGCCTCTCCATTAAATGAACTTTCATCATCTCTTCTAATTTAATAGGTATGAGGTGACAATTCTGGTGATAGAAATCTTAAATGGCCAATGGGAAGAAGATTCCACAGTTACTTGGTTTCTTTCTTTTTTTTTTTTTTTTAAAGCAATTGGGGTTAAGTAACTTGCTCAAGGTTACATGTCTAGTCATTATTTCTGTGTGGGTGCTCATTTTCTGAGGCCGGATTTGATCTCAGGTCATCCCAACTCTGAGTCTGGTGCTCTTACTCACTGTGCCACCTAGCCACCCCTTTACTTGGTTTCTAATGATCTGAAGGTCTAATGATCTTTACAATTAGAATATCCCTCCTAACATTTGAACTAAGACTATTAGGCCATTTATTTTCTTTACATCCACAGCACTTAGGACAGTGCTTAAAACAATATGCACTTATTAAATGCTTGATGACTGATTAAAGAACTTTCTTATTCTTCTCTCCTTTATGAGCTTGTAAAACATTTTCTCCCCAAAAGAATAGTCCTTTTAGCATTTTTTTGAACCTAATATTATTTGTAATGATCTCTCACCACCTACCCCACTCAAAAAAGATTTAAAAAATTACCTCACTATGACAAGTTTATTCATTAATTCATTCAAGTTATCTATCATCTGCATATATATATATATATATATATATATATATATATATAATTTGTTTGTTCCTACCTGCTTCTGAGAAGCATATAGGTGACAAAATAAATAATATTTTCTCTTTATTCACTCAACATAAATTGTTACTCTTTATAGATGAAAAATGAGCAAATATCTGTACAGATGTAAAATGGAAAAAAACATCATGTGATTGAGAACATTCACAGGTACTGATTACGACTTCTGGGGAAATGTAAGAGGGAAAGGACTGCAGTGGGCATTGGTCAACTACTATCTTTTTCTGGTTCTTCCATGAACTCCCATGAAAGCTATACTGCCTTGGGGAAATAATTTGATCTTTGGGAATCTCGGATTCCCAATCTTTTACTTAAGAAGTTGGCTTCATATTGGCAAAGATGACAAAATATGGAAGAAGAAGAGGAACACTAATGAATTGCTGGTATAGATGTGAATCAATTCACCCATTCTGGAAAATTTTGAATTATTCAAATAATGTGACCAAAATGTTTATATTATTTGAACCAATGATTCCTCTAGTAGGTTTAAACTTCAAAGGCCATTGATGAAAGTTCTCATATACACTAAAATATTTGTAGTAGTACTTTTTGTGATGTCCAAGAATTGATGGGAAAAGTATATCCCCATCAATTGGGGAATGACTAAACAAATTGACTACACAAACTGTGATATAAGAATATAATGGAATATCATTGTATGGTAAGAAATAACAAATGTGATAAATATTGAGAAGCATGGAAAGATCTATATTAAATGAAGTACAGAGGAGTAAGCAGGATCAAAGAGCAAACAAAATAAGAACAATGTAAATGAAAAGAATAACTACAAAAATATAAAAATGAAGGAGCATTTTAAAGAATAAGAGTAGCTGAAGAATATAAAGAAAAAATGTTCCCCCATCCTACCTGTTTGCTTAGGTGGGAGTGCCCCAAGGGTGGTATCTTGCACATTTTTTTTTTGTTTTAACAATAATTTTCTCCTAATCTTTTTTTTTTTTTAATTACTACTTAGTATATGTAATCACTGTCTGGGAGAAGCAGGGAGAGGAAGATTGGAGGAAATTATGGTGATATTAAAAAACTGCAAAAGAGATCAATAAAATTACTTTTAAAGGATTGGAGAAAGGGAAAAAATGAACTAAGAGAGATACTAGATCTGGAAGATGTCTTCTCACCTCTAATGCACTAAAAATCTTCTGATTCTCTGGCTAGGTCCTCACATTGTAACTACAACAACTACAGGTATCAGTAGGGATATCTGGTTCTAAAAGATAATGAATAGTAACATTGAGCATCTCTCTGCTTCAGTTTCCACATATGTGGGTATTTTGTTGTTGTTATAAATAAATGAAGTAGACCAGGAGTTTTGTACAAACCTGGTTGACATTAAGTCCTTTATTGGCTGACATTAGGACCTTCATACTTGTAACACATATTTATTGTGTCTGATATGTGAAGTTAAGAGAGTGATGCAGGCTGGTTAGGCTGGGGTCCTTTCCTCAAAGTAGAGGAGAGGGATTGGGCAGGTAGACAGAAACAACCATAATTACAGATTAATTCAGAACTTGAGCCCCTGACTCAAAGGCATTGAACCAACCCCTCTTTGTATCCTTATGAAGCTTGCTTAATTTCACATATTCAAAGGTGCCTAGGGGTTTGTTTTCTCCTAAAATTGGTACACTTATATAATATTCCAGCTTTCTTTGCCTACCTCAGACTAAAATCACACAGATACTAACTTTCTCAGAGATCACTATGAAATAGTCTGTAGTTACAGATAAGTCAGGTTTCCTTTTCCATGTTTGCATGGACCATTTCATTTTCCATAAGTAAATCACTACTGAGATTAAAGGGCATCTTTCAGGTAGAGTGATGTGTTTTTTAGTATTGCATGAGAGAGAGAGAGAGAGAGAGAGAGAGAGAGAGAGAGAGAGAGAGAGAGAGAGAGAGAGAGAGAGAGATGGTGGGGGATTCAGAAACTGCTTCATGAAGGAGGGATTAGTTTGGTATGAAGGGAGGGCAACGTGAGTAAAGGTATAGAGGTAGGGATTTAGGCTTCTGTATGTGCATGGAGGCGGGAGTTCTGAAAAATAAAATAGTAAATTGTAGAATTGGTGCAGAAGCATGGTTTTAGGGGAGTGGCATTCAAAGATGAGCAAATATTAGGTTATAGAGAGTAGTACAAGATAAAGTTCCAAATCCAAGGCTTAGAATATGGATGGCTTTGAATAACCGATTAAGGTGTTTGGATTTAATTCATCATAGAATCTATTACCCCTGGATAGTTTTGAGCAGGAAAGAACTGTTAGTTGATCTGTACAGAAGGAATATTAAACTGGTTATGGTATGTAGAATTGTATTGGGTTGAGGTGAGGAGACAGTTGAAAAATATAGAATTGGAGAGGGAATTTAGGAGACCAAGTACAATAGCCTAGATAGTAGTAATGGGGGTATAACCTGAGATGAAGGTTGTAGAAATGAAATAGAGGATTTTGAAGTCTAGAAAATTATTTGACATTTATAATTTAACTTAAATATTTTGACAATTCTACTCATTGATGTTTATTTTCTATACAAGGACAAGGAAGTCCAAAAAGTTTTAAGTGATGACAAAAGTAAAAAAGATGGTAAGTTAGTAGAGTACCAGAAACTTCTAGAGCTGATCCTTGATTTTCTGATCGATTGGTCAGTGCTCTTTGTATAACATTATGCCTATTTAAAAACAAGTTCCTATATACAAGAGACATCAAATGTTAAAATAAAGGCAATGGATGAAGTAATGCTTTTGATCCCATAACCACCTATGAATTAAAACAAATCTAATTGGATTTATGTCTCTGGGTTTTTCAGAGCAGCTCATCTTCCCTTTAAAAACCATCCTTTGAAATCCTAGATTTTGTCAGTCACTAGAAAATATTGGCTGGGATACTATATGTGTTGTGAATATTTATATACATTATTGTGGATTCAAAATACAGAGATTAGGTGAGCTGGAAAATAAAAGACTTTTATTTCTTTCCTCTTCATTCCTTCCATTGATTTCCCTTCTCCTGCCTCCTTCCTTCCTTCTTTCCTTCATTTCTCCCCTTTTTCTTTTTGCCTTTTCCCTTCCTCCTTCCTCCCCTCTTTCCTTCCCCTTTCCTTTCTTTCTCCCTCTCCTCCTTTCTTCCTCTTTCCTTTTTCCTTTCTTCCTCTCTTCCTTCTTTTTCTTTCTTCCTGTCTCCTTAATTTTTGTATGTTCCACTTTCAAACTACAAGGAAAGGTTCTGAATACTAATGTAACAATAGCAAATGCAATCCCAAATGTCATATTTGCTTAATGATGAATACTTCTTTCTTACCTTTTGGGGGGATTTAGCCAATTCTGCTTAGCCAGTTGCTTTAGGCTACTCAAGAAGTTAGGTGTAGCATTTTAATACCCATTTCTCTTCTTTAGTTGCTAGCTATCATTAATCCCTAATGCCTGGAAAGACATAAATTTCTTCTCACAAAGGAGACCCACAGGTCTTTTTTATTTGGTGCATTTTTTTTTCTCACTTGCACCATGATATATTCAGCTATGTATTACCTAGTCTGAATGCAAAACTGTTTTATATGCAGATTTAAGGTAATGAGCATTCAAGTTTAAAAAATGGCTCTGGTATCCTGTAGCTTCTCAATAATAATATACTCTTACATTCCAACAGAGAAGGATGGATTATGGGTTTTTCAATTTGCATCAGGCATATTAATTGCAGAGTAGGGCTTCCACATAAAATATCAATGTACTGGAACAAACTGTTAATGTACCAGAATATGAACACTTGCATTCATTTCTTGAGATTTTAAAAGGAATCATCCTTTTTTTCTGTACCTCTGGAGATGGTACAATTTTTAAGACAGCTAATGAGAACTACGTAATCACTTTTCCACACTTACCTCCACCAAAAAATAACAACCCCCCCCCCAAACAAACAAGATCCCCACAACAACCTTAATTAGTTTAAGTGTTAATAGGGCTTTTCTAGTCACTGTGCTGGCAAACTATACAACAAGCCATTAGGGAAAGAGAATAATTTAGAGGGTCTGGTAGAAACTTTTTCCTCTAGACTTGCTTTTAAGAAACATGACATGGAAGATCAACTTTATGTGGCAGTAGGAGGCAGAGAAGTACCACACTCAACTTTTATTTCTATTATATTTCTCAACTGTGAAGCAAGATTCCTAAACTAGTAAAAGTGTAATTGGAGGTGTTAGAAGTAATTTTCAGCTGGGACTCTGCACTGCAGGTTTAATTGTAGAGAACTGCAATTTATGTGGCTTTATTTCTGGGGAACTACTTAAATTATGTATTCTCTTCTAGACAGAAAATTGTGAGCTTTCTTATTAAAAAGAAGTATTGTAAAGCACAAGTCATTGTATTTTTTAGAATGCTTTTCATGACTAGTATTAATAATGGATACTTTAGGCAGAAACGGATAAAGATTAGAGAATGGAATTCTTCAGTATTCTCTGGCCTTAATCCATGCTTTGTTTAAAATACACACAAAAATCATAAACTAAGATATCTTCCTAGTAGGAAAAATAAAGCAATACAGGGAACTGTCATTTATTTGAGATTTTTATTAGCTGTACGAGTAGCCTGCCCTCTGCTTTAAGTTCTGCATATAGGAGGCAGTATATAAGTTTTCTGAACATTCAGTGAATGAAATGCTTATCTACTATTCCATAAGCATTTACTTCTTTACCCCACGATCCCTACATCCCAAAATTTTCCCCCATTATTCATGGGGTTTGTATCCCCCAACTATCAAACAACAACAAAATATAGGACCCTCCTTTAAAATCCAAACATAAAAAGAAAATATTTGAGTTTGCATGTCACAGCTGCGGGCAGTGAATTATCTCACCAGGGAAGGGGAGAAATACCACCCACATAATCCAACAGGAGACCTGATTCATTTTGTGTCTAGAGCAATTGCTGCAGTCTTACAAAGCTGAAATGAGTTTCCTTTTCAATCTTCAGGAAAGGAAAAAAGTGAGAATGTCGTGCTTTCTTGGTTCAAAGTAACCCCTGCCTTCCCCTCCTTTTTTTACATTATTATTCCTTATTTTCCAGCGATAGCTTTGACCTTGCAGGATGTTATAAGACAGAGTGTGAAATGGGTTAGAAAGAAGGGCTAGCCAGGTTCTCCCAGCATTAAAAATATAGTTGAACCTATAACTAAGAGAATTTTTTATTTTTCTGTTTTAAAAAAGTCCATGAGAAACTATGTATGCATAGCTATTCACTTAGCATACTTGACAGAAAAACATGCAGTGATTTGCTTTCACTTAAAAGAACAGTGTACATCACTGGAAATATAAATTGTTTGTTTCTGCATGTTGAATGCTACCACGTTGAGAAAATGCCAAAAGTATGGTACTCTAGGTCTGTATTATATTCATTGGGTGGGTCTCTTAATTGTAGAGAATTTGATTTTTGTTTACCTGAAGAAAGGAAAAATAGAATGTTACATTTTTTTTACTTTCAGTCAATTTCTCCATTTGAACACCTACCCCCCTCCTCCCTTATCCCCTCTGTTCCTGCTCAAATGATACCCACCACCAAATGTAGATATGATTTGTGAAGCAAATTCACAGGTCCCAGTGATCTACCCCCTACTTTTGTTAATAACAGGAAAGAAATGTGGGAAGAAAGTAAGGAAGGGAGGAAGACAGAGAAAGAGAGAGAGGAGAGAGAGGGGAGAGAGAGAGGGGGAGAGGGGGGGAGAGAGACAGAGACAGAGAGAGAGGAAAGTGAAAGAAAAGAGAGAAAGAGAAAGAAAGAAGGGAAAGAAAAGAAAGAAAGAAAGTTGAAAGTTAGATTCAGTACCTTCTTTGGGAGGTTTTAACTTGCTTTCAGATCCAGTGACAGAATGATACAACTTCTTGGGCATATTCTTTTCTTGGTAAATGTTTCTGACAAAGTTTGATGGTGATAATCAGGTCTACCATAATGTATGGGTCAAAATATCCTATGAGTTTTCTATCTGAGGACATGCTATTTAATAGAGGAAATATATGTTCTTAAGGACTGCTCTGAGATGAGAGTTAGTATGTACTTCCCCTTCCCCCAAAAATCATTTGCTTTCTATGTCTCCTGATATGCACTTCAAAGTGGCTATCATAGAGAATTAGATTATGGCCTCATCAGGCTTCGCCTGATCATACAAATATATTCAATTTTTTTGAGGCATCTTGGTCCAGGGCTATGATATTTATTCTCGATAAACTTTGACAATGAATTACACTGATGAAGGCAACTGAAAAGAAAGCCTGAGTGAAAAGAAACCTATATGCAGGGGAAGGGGGAGTGAGTTGGAGGGATAACTGCTCTGAGAGCTTTTACATGGTTCCCGTTGCCAGGGAAACCACTTCTTTGTCTGTACGTGTTTGGAATGGCTGCCTCATTAGAACTCAGGCTCTCAGTCACTTGGTGGTGCAGAGTAAAATGAAAGGGATGAACCCATTTTAGCTGCTTAGCCTCAGATTAAGAAAAATAACTTATTAAAAAGGCCAATGAAAAAGCTAAAAATAGGAGTTTCCCTAGATTCCAGTTATTGGGGAGGGGGCGATGATAAGGTAACTGCTCACATCAATTGGGCCTGATCATCTCTTTGTGTGAATCTTTCTCCAAGGTACAGGGATGAATAATTTTCTTTTTGTTTTTCCTTTTCTATATGTATATGCATATATGTGTGTATACATATGTATATATATATATATATATATTAGGGAATAAACAAAGAAAAATGTATTTTCATGCCATCAAATGAAGAATGCATGAAAAAGATCTAGAATTCACAAAATATTGGCAACTATCTTCCTCATTAATAAGTCATTTCCCCCCTTTAAGTCTACTAGCCTTTGGCATTGCTACATCATTATCATCAGTAATTTAATTTATTGACTCGGGCATAGTAAGGTATTGAAAACCTGTGTAAGGGTAGCTAGTGCTTTCATTGAAGGGGAAAAATGTGGTAAAGCAGTGAGTATGTGTAGGAATCATTTTTAATGACAAGGAAAGTAATTTAATATTAACTATCTGCTAAAAAATGAGAGATAAAAACAGAAGGGTTGAAAACTTTTGAAGTTCAAGAAAGGTCTACCTACTCTTCAAATAAATGACCTAATTGTTCACATAAATCAATTCAATCCTACACCAAATTTCCTGAAGATATTTATTTCATTGGAGATTTTTGTCCATAACTACATTCCTGCTCCTTCATAAAGTAGTCTCTAAATGTTCTTTCCATTCACAATCCATGAGTATCATTAAGGGACAAGGGTCTTAGATGTAATCACATCATTCTTTTTTTTTTCTGAGCCAACATTAAATACACACATATGTATATATGCATATGTATAGACACATGCATATGCACATACAACACACACACATATGGAGGGGGGGGAATTCAAAGGGGACTAGTTATTATCTAAGTTGTTTCTTTTCCTCATGGTTAAACTAGGCTAACACAAATATCAATAATATACATTTGATATTTACAAATCAAACAAACTGAAATGAAGATGAGAAATACACACTGGCATTCTGAGAATTTATATGCATAGATAAAGGAGAACATAGAAAAGAGAATGTGCATGTTTACTAAGCACAGTATAATAGAATATAAATGTACATGTATATATAAATGCATATACATGCAGACACATATATATGTATGTTTATATATGCATACACATAGACCTGAGTGTGTGTATGTGCATGTGGGTGTGTATGTGTGCAAAAGAGCTTTCACTCACATGCTCAGATCAGCTAAGTTGTGGAGGAACCTAGGTTCCAGATTCCCCTTACCATGTGGGCGGGAGTAGTCTTCTGTGATTGAATATATAGATAGAATTGGGTTGTATGGATATTCAAGGAGACTAGCACTTCTGGAGTGAGGGTTTGCCAAGTCCTTTTCAGGACTGGTCATCAACCTTTGATGTCCACCTGGCAATCAACTCACCTGTAGCTCTAAAAGCTATAGCATATGTAGCAGCCATACCCCAGTAAACCATCTCAGCAGACAGGCTAAACCAGGTTGAGGGTAACTGAAGGGCCATAAAGCCATTGCTGAGTTAGAGGGTAGTCTGTCCCTAGCAAGTGAAGACTTCCCTGGTGGAATGGGCTGATGAGAACAATGTGTTCCAATATCCATGAAGACAGTTGGAGCAAGCAGCTCTATGGAATGCTTAGAGTTTGATTAGACATCAAAGAAGCCGAGTCATCCATTGTATCTTGGGACATCCCCAGTTGTCCTGAATTTTAGCTTGCCTCTGCACTTTGATGACTCTGAAAGAGAATGAGGATGATGACTTTGTACAGCTCTGTTTCACTTAAACTCAATTCATGCACAAGTTGAGATGTCATTATGGTATCATTGGTCTTCTTCAAAAATGAAGAAGAAACAGCAAAAGATCAAATAGACTAACTTTTTAAAACTGGCCAGCCTGAGACAGTGACTCTTTTTCTTGATTACTTTTCCTGCTGTGCCCAGAGGGTGCCTTGGTGAATTTCTTGGAACTAGGTTAAATTGTGTGGGGGGGGTGATTATCATGATGCCTGCACCACAGGTGGACTTTGTGTGATCTTCATCCCCTGGGTACATTATGAAAAAAAAGAATCAGGAAAAAGAGGGACAGTCAACTCAGCCTGGTCAGTTTTAAAGATGCAATTTGTTCTGCTTCAAAGCCAATCAAAGGAGGCTACTCCTATCCATTTGCTAGGGGGAATATGGAAATAATGTAGCATGTATTAGGCCAACTGGGCATGCTTAAGCAAATCCCCTTATATATGTGCATATGTATTGTTATATGTATATGTATATATACATTCATATAAATCAGATTGTTGCCTGTGCTCAAAGGGCATCTAGTAGACAGACTGTAAAACTAACAAAAACCCTAATAATTAAATGCTAAACTATAGAGTAAAAACAGTAAGTACAAAATAATTCTGAAAATGAAAGATATTGGACTTGAGTCAATAAAGCCTTCTGGAAAAGTAAAATTTAAATTGGGATCATTAAGGATAATGTTAAGATAGTCAAAAAGGAAGATGGTGGGTATTTCAGTGAGGTAGATGAATATAGTATTTTCAGGGGTCACTGAGATGAAAGATCTGACAAGCTTACAGAATTGGTATTGGGGAATAGTTGGAAAAGAAAAACATGCTTGTACAGTTGAGGGTAGTTTATTGGAACCTTGGAATATAAGTAGAGAAGTTTAAATTTTATGTAGGAAACCAAAGGAAGATAGAATAAATTTTGAGTAAGAGCATGACATGAAGAAAGCAGTACTTCAAGAAGACTATTGATAGGCTGCAAGATAGATGGGAAGAGGAAGAAAGTAGAGACTCAAAAATCAGCTAAGAGGGGGTGGCTAGGTAGTACAGTGAATAGAGCACTTCCCCTGGAGTCAGGAGGACCCGAATTCAAATCCAGCCTCAGACACTTAGCACTTACTAGCTGTGTGACCTTGGGCAAGTCACTTAACCCCAAATGCCCTACCTTCCCATCTCCTAAAAGCAAAACAAAACAAACAAAAACCAAAACAATAACTAAGAGACTGCTGCATATTTGAGGTTCAAATTATAGGTCCAGATTTGGTGACTGGACATTTTAACAGAAAGGAAGGGGAAACAAAGTTCCTACAGAAAGGCATTTTGAAAGAGGAAAAATGAACCTAATAATAGATTGCTTTAGAAACAAAGAGGCAAAGGTAGACTCTACATTTCTGGACTGAAAAATGGTGGTACGCAAAAGCATGCTGGTAAACATTGAAAAATCTTTTTTTTTCTGGAAAAAAAGTACTCATTAAAAACTTTAAAGTTTAATCTTCATTATTAACATTTTTCCATTGCATTCTTAAGTCTAGACAATCAACAGAATAGTAAACCAATTCCTGATTTGTATTATTTACTGCTTTCCAGCTATAAAGGTGTAAATATGCACAGTGAATATTTAACAATTTTTTTTTCTCCAGAGCCAGTATGGACTGACTTCATCATACTACTGGTGGTACAACTTATAGAACTACGAGGATCATATTAAGAGGGAAAGTTGTGATTCATTTTAGACAGGTAAAGGTAGACCATTCAAATGGAGATTTCCTGTTGGCAGTATTGGAAATTCATATTTAAGAGTCATCCCCATTGAGGGCACAGATGAAGTAAAGAGATAAATGAAAATAACAATATCATTCTTTTATTAAAAAAATGATCATGGAAAGGGAAGAGCAAAAGGGTAAGGGCCAATAAAAGGACAATGTAAAAGAAAAGGAGAAGGAAAAATAGCTGGCAAGGTAGACAAAGACAGATAAAGAAGTAGAGAGAGAATGGGGAAAAATGTGGTGTCATGGAAGCCAATTGAGGATAAAATTTCTAAAAGGAAGTTAGCCAAGAGTATCAATAGTATCAATCATTAAAAAGTTTAGTTGGAGGTGCTATGTCAGAGCACATAGTGAGGATTGAATAAAGGTCCATCACTATAAGTATATTAGCGGGATTATGTAGAGGCAGCATGGTATGGTGAATTGAGAGACTACCTTAGAGTTAGAAAGAACTGTATTCCAGTCAGGTCTCTGATATATACACGTTGTGCTAGTCTGAGCAAGTTACTTAACTTCTTTATGCTAGCAGATTACAAATTTAAGATTACAAATTACTGAGCAGGGGTGGCTAGATGTCTCAGTGAATAGATAACTGGCCCTGGAGTTAGGAGGACTTGAGTTCAAATCCAGCCTCAGACACTTAACATAAAACTAGTTGGGTGACCTTGGGCAAGTCATTTAACCCCAATTGTTCTACCTTCTCCCATCCAAAAAGCAACAAGAAAAAAAAAATTACTGAGCAGTATGGATAAAAGGAGCTGCCTCCTATTTTCCTATATAAATGAAACAACAGTCTTGGTCTAAAAATGTAGTCACACATTAATTTAGTGTCATTTAGCCCCTTTCTCATAAGAAACACAAAATACATTGAATGTAATATATTCCTATTGCCCTAAAAGGAAGACCTTTCTAGCTTGTGTGCGCAAATTTGGTTGTATAGGTGTGTATATGACATACAGAATTTCTGAAAGAAGAAATCAACCTCTATGAGGTGCTTTTGAACATCAAAATTAGTATGGATAACTATCATTATTTTTCAACTGTATCTGAAAGAGAAAATTCAATTTGTTCAGCTGTCAGAATGTTCATTTCCAAGAAAAAAGCTTTACAGATTCTCTCTGTCTCTGTCTGTCTGTCTCTCTGTCTGTCTCTCTGTCTCTCTCTCTCTCTGTCTCTCTGTCTGTCTGTCTCTCTTCCTCTGTGTCTCATCCTTTTCCTCTATTATTGGGCCTTCACTTGGCTAAACTGCTATTCCGAAAATGAAATGAAATCCCTTCTGAAGTTACTGCATGTAGCTATTCCAAATTCAATATTACAACAGAGAAGATGCACTGAGAGAAAGAGTTATTAGAATCTTCCTGAAGGTGCTCACTCCAGATCTGATATATGAGACCCCTGTGGCTTACTAATTGCATTTGTGTCTTCAGCATAGCAGGACATTTTGACTGGCCAAGTCCATGTGTAACACTAGCATATCTTTTCTTTTCTAGTAGGAAGGCATACATGTGACCTAGGTTGCCTAAGGAGATTATCTAATTCACTAGTGGGAGGTAGCAGATATTTTAGTCCCTATATATAGATGATATAGTTCAATTGGGCCTGGCTTAGAATTACAGAAATCTCTAATAAGAGGAAATGTAGGGAGGTAATTTATAATCTTATATATGATTGGAAAACACTAAAAACCATGTGATTTTCATAAAATAATACATTATAGTAAAGTTTTTTTCTTGATATCACAGAAGGAATAGGGTCAAATAGGAGATTACTATCCATTCTATTTTCTTCCAGTAAAATAGACCATTCATCATATACATATATATGTATACAAATTATACTGAATGTAATTAATATTATAAAATATGGGGAAAAAACTTCCTAAAAGATGAGAAATAACATGTGTACAAAATAGGTGTCTTTGGTGCTTAAACTTCTCATGAAAGATAGATTTTTAGTGTTTTATATTTTATATTAAATAGGTAATTCCTAAATTCTTCTTCCTAGTAAACTAATGAAGGCCATCACAGGGGAGTAGGGCCAAAGGAATGTTAAGTCTGGGAAGCTAATTTTTTTGTAGTTCAGTAGTTTACATAAATGTATGACATTAAATAATTTTATCTAGAACTTCATGGGGAATAGAAGAAACAATTATAAATAACTAGAAATCTTACCCACCACTGAAATTAAGTAAGCTGTATACTTTGTGGAAACAACTACTTATTCATCCTACCTATAAATGTGCATATCACTATTTAACAATTCCACTATCATGACAGCAACATTCTGTCTGTGGAGAGAAGGATATATATTGTATCTGAAGACATAATATCTAATATTGTTACCAAAATTATGGTAATTCTAAATCACAAATCTGAATTTTATTTCCAATTCTATTTATTAAAAATATGGTGGTATAGTGAATTAAACACTGGGATGAGAGTCAAAGGGTTTTGACTTTACCACTAACTTTTTCTGTGACCTTGGGTAAGTGGATTTTACTTCTCAAGCTTTTGTTCTCTCATCTACAAAATGAGAAGGTTGAACTAGATAACCTTTTAGTATATTAAAACTTTAAAGATTTACATGAATTGATGCAAAGAGAAATTAACAGGACCAGGAGAACATTGTACATGCTAATGTTTTATGAGCAGTGGTGAACAACTTAGCTATTCTCAGCAAAACAATGACCTAAGACAATCCCAAAGTTGTAACAATGAAGCATACTATCCACCTATAACAGTAATGCCACTTGTAGCTGCTGTGGAGTTGTAAGAACAATAACACCAGCACACAGGAAGACTTTTAGCACAGGTTGTTGGATCCGCTCTCCAAAGGAAAGGAACTAAAAAGGGGGTGAACAATCTAACTTTAATCAAACATATATATCATTTACTTAGTTCAGGGGAAAAAGTCAGCACCTTGAACTTCAAAGGAAATACAAACAAATTATAAGCAGAAATAATAGGATAAAGACCAACAGACAGGGCTCCTATCTCATCAAATAATACATACATTGCAGATCAACAGACAGATCCAACTGTCTGACCATTACATTCATACATAGTTACCAGAGAGAGAAGCACCAACATCTGGGTTTTCAAAGTCAGGAAAGGGGGCTCCTTAATGGCTACCCAGAGTCTCATCTGGCATATCACTTGAACACTCTTCCCATATGTAAGCCCCAAAGCAAAATGCTAACTTCAGAGTATATGTATGTATGTATATTTGTATATGTGTGTGTGTGCATGTATACACACACACACACACACACACACATACATATACACTTCTTCAGGGTCAGAGGGCATCACAACCCTCATGACCCACTGCCTAATTGCAAAGTAGAAAAAGCTGTGGGCCTTCCTGAAAAAACAAGTCTCCATTAATCAAGCTTCTCTTGTTGGGTTCCATGTGAGACCTATTAATGGATGGGGAAGATCTTAGGCTCCCATTAACATTACACCACCTCCAGAGAAAGAGTATTAGAAGTATTAGAGTATTAGAAGAAGATAACTAAGAAGCTAGCCCTTTTATTCTCTGAAATCCTCTTTTGGCCTATAACTTTTATCACCTCTTCTCAAAACCTGGAAATATGTTTGTAAATGCAAATTATAAGCAAAAAAAGGTTTTCTAATGCATCCAATAGACTCAGGGCAAGGAAGTACCAACTCTGTTGCCCATGTCATTTGCTGATGGGTCCAAGATTTAAAAAAATACTCTTTATGTATGCTATTTTCATCTTATGTTTTATGGGCAAAGCTTAGAGCCAGGAGAGTGATATTCACCTGCCAGCTCATACCTCAATAACCCAATTTAACTAAGGGATAAAATATTTGTTGCCCTTTTCTTAATTAGGGGATTACTCAATGCATATCATTTGATCAAAAAAAACCTGCCGCTAATATGTTGACTGTGTAAAAGGTTTCAAACTACCCTTTATTTTTGTGTCATTGATTATAACACAGTATGTTATATTTGCTGATTTTCAAAAAAAGTACATTTAACAATGGGTTTGAATGAAACTCTAATAGAAGAACACATTGTTATTGCTGAGAATATAACAACCTCTCCCAATTGACCTTCAGTTCAGTGGGGAGGCTCTTCACTGGAGAAAATCCTTTTATGTTGAAACTTTCATGCTAGAGAACTCTTTGCTCATGTAAGCCAGTGAAGTATGTGCATAGCATTACATCTGTTCTGAGAAGTGATAAGCAGAAAAAAAAAAAAAACAATCCCTGCAAAGCTATACAATTGAGTATTCCTGTTAGATTCTTCCTGCCTAGAACTGAGTTGTGCATAAGCAAAGATGACCACCCAAGGAGAAAAAGAACTCTTTTCACCAACAATCATTTCTGCAAACCACAAGGACCACAAAGATTCCATCCTGCTCACAAAATTGCCATCAGTTTCAGAGATCTATTCTGTTCTAACTTCTATTGCCTCCTTGTCTCTGTATGCAGCAACAAACACATGACTGGTAGGAAAGAGGTAATGATGATAACAGTAATAATAATAACAACAATAGCATTAATACAGCCCTGAAAGTGTATGAAAATGATTTCCATATAGCATCTCATTCAATCCTTACAACAATACTACAAATTAGTTGCTATTAACATCTCCATTTTAATGGGGATAAGGAAACTAAGCATCAGAGCAGATAAGTAATTTGCCTAGAGGCAGAAGGGCAATGAGGTGGTACAGGGAATAGTGTGTGGGCCCTGGAATCAGAAAGGCTCTAATTCCTAAGTTCAAATCCAGCCTCAGACACTTGCTAACTGTACGACCCTGGGCAAGTTCCTTAACCCTGTTTGCCTCAGTTTCTTCATCTATAATACAAGCTGGAGAAGGAAATAATACAGCACTCCAGTCTCTTTGCCATGAAAACCCCAAATGTGGGTATTCAAGATCATGTCTTCCTAACTCCAACTCTATCCTTCCCCCCATATTACCATATACTTCCCTGCAAATAGTAGATACTTAATAAATACTTGTTGATTTATTGAGTTTCTTGCCATATGCCTTGACTAAATAAAGGTCAGGCGTAATCATATAACAAGAAACTCATCTTTGTTCAACAAAACAAATGATAGAATAAATTGAGGGTACCTTAACCTTGATTATCTAAGACAAGGTTCACTAATTTATTTGTTTACAAAATTGAATTATTTGGGTTTTTTGCCACCTTTATAGCTTTTTATTTTCCTCAGAGCAAAGCTTTTCAACAGCTTACTATACATATATACATACACATGCATGTATATACAAGTTATACAAAAAATGGATATCGACACACATTTACTGGAATTCACATACCACAGACTCACTTTGACCATCCTTTGTAGTTTTCAGAAGGCTGAAGAAACTTCTCGGATTTAATGTTTGAGACTATTTGCCTCATGATGGCCAAACCTAAAATCACTTCATAAACCCTTGTCTCCAGGAAAAGCAGATACAGAGTGAATTAGGGATAAAGGTAAGAAATTTTAAGATAAACTTGCTACTGAACTTTGTAAAGGCCCACTTTGACAACATAATTGCTAAACAAGAAGATCTGTGTTTATTTTCATGGCTGAATTAGTCTGAAGGGTTTAGAGAGTTTTCACCTTTTCCTCGCTTATGTGAATTCATTTACAAGAACCTTTAAGGAAGTAACAGCATCCAAATAAAGTGCTAAAAATGTCCTAAAGAGTATTAATGCTCGCAGAGAATCAGGCAAGCAAGATTACCTGCTAGTTTCTGGTCCATGATCCACATAAAGGGTAATGGTGGCATTTTAGGACTCCTTAGTCTATCCACTTGCTCATGTAATAAAACTATTTCTGAAAGTGACTTTATCCAGAGTAAATGATGCTGTATTGTAACATGGCGTATTCTGGGAGCAGATGCATTTGATTACAGGAAAAGTAAAACAAAAATGACCATTTAAGGTCTCAATAAAAAGCCTCTTATTCATTCAGGTATCTTATGAAGTACACAGCTTGGGAAACCACTGCTAACCCAATTCTTCTGCACTCTTAAAACTGTATTTCAATTTTTTAAAAGGTATAATCTAAATACTATATTGTTCATCAAGTGGGAATGAGAATGCTAAGGTAATGTCTAATTAGGTAGTACTTTGTTTTACCTTGGGGAAATGGGTCAGGATTATATATTAAAACAGCAAAGGAGAGTTTGAATATAGCAATAAAAAATGCAATTAAGAGGTTATTTATTGCAAAGTGGAAAACTAAAAGAAAGATCCATGTGGGTCCCCTGATATTTCTCTGATATTTCAGAAATAAATAATATGAAAAATATAATTAATTAGATCTGCCCTGAAATATAGTATACCACCAAGGATGCACTCTTAACTATGCTCACTTTATAGTGTAAAAAATAATAGGTAAACCTTTTTAACCAGAGATATCACTACTAGCCATATATTCGAAAGAGATGAAGAGAAGAGGAAAAGAACCAAGGGCCAATATGTTCAAAAATATTTAAAGCAACTCTTTTATGGTGGCAAAGATTTGATTCACTATGCAGTTAGTTACAGTATTTTTATTTTTCTTAAGGAATATTAGAGGGAGAGAAAATGGATTTTTCTTAACTGAAATAATATAATTAGCTTTAGAAAAAAGCAGTGGATTAGTCAGTCTGAGTCAGGAAGACTTGGGTTCAAGTACTGTCTCTGATACAAACTGACCACCTGATTCTGGACAAATCACTTAACCTCTCAGAGACTCAGATAATTCTAAAACTACAAGTTGTAGAACTTGTTCTGGTCTTCATTGCTATAGCTTCCTCACTGGAAATTCTATATAGCCATGCAATCATAGTCTGATGTGAACATACTTACAAATGCATGTTTCTATAGGCATAGACATGATCTTTAATAATTATATGTTGGTTTAGACTAAGTAATGGTAAGAATAACAACTGCAATACCAACACACATTTGTATAGGGCTACATACTTTTCAAAGCACTGCTCCATCTAATATTTTATTGGAGCCTATGCACATTGGCTATAGTATTGTGCAGAAAGCTGTACATTAATTAGACATTTTTAAAATTTATTATACATATTGTATATTGTACATGAAATAGTCTCAGCTTTTATACTGGTGACTCTAAAAAGAGAAAAATAAATAGAAACTGAAAGAAAAACAGTGAATACCCTCTAGAGTACAGGAACAGAATGTGCAAACTGTTGAAAAAATTGCAATAGAAACTGCCTTATTTCCCTTCTGAAATCTTTTAGTTTGACCTATCGTCCAGTGATATGAACGAAAACTCTATGTACCTTATAGTCTGAATTCAGTGGCTGCTTCTTTTTAATTCAAGCTATGTGGCGAGGTAGGATACTATAAATCACTGTGAGGAAACAAAATGTATTTAGATAGAGAAAGAAACAGAAATGATAGATTATTATTTGTACTTCTATAGTACAGATATCAGGTGTGTGTGTGTGTGTGTGTGTGTGTGTGTGTGTATGTATTCTTGGAGATAGCTAGATAGTTAGATGGATGGATGGATTAATAGATGAAAAGATAGACAATAGATAGATGTAGATATATAGATATATTGATAGTTTTACTTTCTATGCAATATACTATGATTATTCCTAAATGATTCAAAGCACTGAAGCAGTTCAGTTTTGTCCTTGTGGTTTGGCATAGTCTTGCAAAAGGGTGCAAAGAGTGCCTGTCCCAATCTAATACTGTCACAATCTTCTCAGAAGGTGGAAAACTGAGTATAGCTGCTATTCTTCCACACATTACTGCCTCTGGGGATGTCCCTGACTAGAAATACCACCCTTAATATTTACTGTGACAGTATTCTATGTAATTATCAAAGCAAAGGAGATTCATAAAACAGAATTGGATGGGACCCTAAAGGACACTTAATTCAACTCCTCACACTGTACCCCTGACAGCTGGCCATTCATTCTTTGAGAGCAACTAGTAAAAAGAGCTCAATAACTTCTAGGAGAGCCTGGTCAAATTTTAGACAATTCTGTTTTAAATTGAATTCTCTCTTATATTGAGTCAAAATCTTGTAACTTTGTTCTGTTATTTATAGTTTTGTCTTCTGGAGAAACAAATCCCCCTTTCCCATAATGACCTATCAAATATTTGATGACATATAACTCTTCTCAGTTTTCTTCTCTCTGATGAGTTTTTTTTTCATATAAACTTAAATACTTATTGAAGTAAAAAGATCACCTTAAAATATTTCAAAGGCCACTTGAATCATAGGTCTTATTATCTCATCCTTATTACTTTTTAGTTCATATCTCTAGGACAAGCTGCATGGTATACTGGATCAGCGCAAGGTTGGGAATCAGGAGTTGTAGTTTCTGGTCCCAGCTGTTTTAACTAATTAACTACCTTGGTGACCTTGAGCAAACTGCTTAACTTCTCTGGATTCTTAGTATTTACATGTGTAAAATAAAAGTTTTAGGTTTTCTAAGGCAGAGATCCTTAACTCCCCTCCACTTTTATTAATTAATTTAATTTTATTTTTTAACATTCACTTCCACAATGTTTTGAGTTACAAATTTTCTTCCCATCTCTGCCCTTTCCCCTACCCCAAGGTGGCATACATTCTGATTACCTCTTTCCCCAATCTGCCCTCCATTCTATCACCCCCCCCTTTCTCTTATCCCCTTCCCTTCTATTTTTCTATAGAGCAAGATAGATTTCTATATCCCATTACCTATTTATCTTATTTTCAATTTACATATAAAAACAATTTTTTAAAATTGTCAAATTTTAATTTTTTTTGGAAGGGGGGAAAGGCAAGGCAATTGGGGTTAAGTTGCTTGCCCAAGGTCACACAGCTAGTAAGTATTTCTGAGGCTGGATTTGAACTCTTGACTCTAGGGCTGGTTCTCTATTCCCTGCACCACCTAGCTGCCCCTAATATTTGTTTCTGAAACTTTGAGTTCTGCATTCTCTCCCTTCCTCCCTCCCCACAGACCCTCATTGAGAAGGCAAGCAATTCAATACTGGTCATACATGTGTAGTCATGCAAAACACTTCCACAACAGTCATGCTGTGAAAGAATAGTTATATCTCTCTCCATTCTATCCTGCTTCCCATTCATTCTATTTGCTCCTTTGATTCTGTCCCTCCTTACAAGTGTTTGCTTCTGATTACACTCCTTTCCCATTTGCCCTCCCTTCGATCATCCCCCCTCTCTTATCTCCTCTGCCTACTTTCCTATAGGGTAAGATAGATTTCCATATCTAAATGAGTGTGTATATTATTCCTCCCTTAAGCCAAATCCAATGAGAATAAAGTTCATTCATTCCCTCTCACTTGCCCTCTTCCCCCTCCATTGTAAAATCTTTTTCTTGCCTCTTTTATGTGGCAATCTGTGCCATTCTACCCCTCTCTTTCTCTTTCTCCCAATATATTCCTCTCTTACCACTTGATTTTATTTTTAGATATCCTTCCTTCATATTTAACTCACCCTGTGCCCCCTTCTCTTTCTGTGTGTGTGTACATATGTACATATATATGTATATATTCCCTTCAACTACACTAACAATGAGAAAGCTATCATG
The DNA here is from genome assembly GCA_011680675.1 of Gymnobelideus leadbeateri. Classification (NCBI taxonomy): domain Eukaryota; kingdom Metazoa; phylum Chordata; class Mammalia; order Diprotodontia; family Petauridae; genus Gymnobelideus; species Gymnobelideus leadbeateri. Next base: position 62,702 of record WOXC01011588.1, read on the forward strand.
AGCTACAAATATCACCTTTCCATGTAGGAATGTAAACAGTTCAACTTTAAGTCACTTATGATTTCTCTTTCTGGTTTACATTTTCTTGCTTCTCTTAATTGTTATATTTGAAAGTCAAATTTTTCTGTTCAGCTCTGGTCTTTTCATCAAAAATGCTTGAAAACCCCCTATTTCATTAAATGTACATTTTCCCCCCTTAAGTATTATACTCAGTTTTGCTAGGTGGGTGATTCTTAGTTTTGATCTTAGTTTCCTAGCTCCTTTGACCTCCACAATATCATATTCTAAACCCTCCAATTCCTTAATGTAGAAGCTGCTAAATCTTTTGTTATCTTGATTGTGTTCCCACAACACTCAAATTATTTCTTTCTGGCTGCTTGGTATGTTTTCTATTTGATCTGGGAGCTCTGGAATTTGACTACAGTAATACTAGGAGTATCTCTTTTCCCCTCTGGTTCTTGAATATCAGGGCAATTTTCCTTGATAATTTCTTGAAAGATGATTTTTTTTTTTTTTTGTGATCAAGGCTTTCAGGTAGACCAGTAATTTTAAAGTTTTCTCTCTTGGATATATTTTCCAGGTCAGTTGTTTTTTCCAGCAAGATATTTCATATTGCCTTCAATTGTTTTCACTCATGTTTTTGTTTTATAATTTCTTGATTTTTCATAAAGTCACTAGCTTCCACTTGTTCCATTCTAACTTTTAAGGAATTATTTTCTTCAGTGAGTTTTTGGACTTCCTTTTCCATTTGACCAATTCTGATTTTTTTAAGGCATTCTTCTCCTCCTTGGCTTTTTATACTCTTTTGCAATTTGGTTAACTCTGTTTTTTATTTTTTATTTTATTTTATTTTTGCTTTTTTTTGGAGGGCAATTGGAGTCAAGCAACTTGCCCAAGGTCACATGGCTGGTTTTTGTGTTAAGTGTCTGAAGCTGGATTTGAACTCAGATCCTCCTGACTTTGGGGCTAGTGCTCTATTCACTGTGCCACTTAGCCACCCTAAACTCTGTTTTTTAAAGTATTATTTTTTCAGCAAATTTTTCATTCTCCTTTATCAAGCTGTTGACTTGTTTTTCATGATTTTCTTGCATCACTCTTATTTCTCTTCCAATTTTTTCCTCTACTTCCCTTACTTGATTTTCAAAACCCTTTTTGAGCTCTTCCGTGAACTGAGACAAAATCATATTTTTCTTGGAGGCTTTGGATATAGGAGCTTTTACTTTGTTTTCTTCTTCTGAGTATATGTTTTGATCTTCCTTGTCACTAAAGTAAGATTTTATAGTCTGAGTTCTTTTATGCTGTTTGCTCATTTTCCCAGCCAATTACTTGACTTTTTAGTTCTCTGTTAAGCTAGGTCTCTACTTCCAGTGTGGAGGGTGTGCTGTTCTAAACTTCAGGGGTTTTGTGTAGCTATTTTCAGAGGTATTTCTAGGGACCTACAAAATTTTAGTTCTTCCAAGGTGGCATGATCAAAGGTGATGAATTTACTCCTCTCCTGTTCTGTGCTCTGATCTGTGAATCACCATATACACTCTTTTCTGCCTTGCAACTGTGAGGTTTCACTCTCCACCACAGTCACATTCTATGCCATACTAGTGCTCCTCCTCACCACAGGACCACCACCCAGGATTGGGACCCAGATCAAAACATGGGTAAAGGAAGAAAATCCTGTTTCAGCATTAGCAAAGAGATTCCTGCAATCCCCCTTTGACCAGCCACTCAATCCCTCCACTATGCAAATGTCAAGAGCTCTGGAAGCAGCCATTGCTGTGGCCACCTCTGCAATGCTGGGCCTAGGGTTAGACCTTGCTCCTCTCTTACCCAGGTCCGACAGACCTTTTGTATTGAACTTCTAATTTGTCTTTGGCATTTGTGGGATGAGAAATCTGGAAACTGCCACAGCTACCAGTGATTCAGCTCCTGAGGCCTGCTACATCCTATCCTTGCTAGTGTGGCCTACACTGGAAATTGCTCCTCTCTCAGGCTGGTGAAACAGACCTTTCCTGTTGACTGTGAAAGTTGTCTTGTGCTGAAAAATTGTTTTATTCTGTCATTTTGTGGGTTTTTCTGCTCTAAAATTTGTTTAGAATCATTTTTACAAGTATTTAGAGGGATTTGGGGAAGAGTTCAAGCAAATCTCTGCTTTTACTTTACCATTTTGCCTCCACCCCTTGATGAGTTTTTGAAATCTGTTCTGATATGATCTTTTCTCAGACCTTCTTGGATCCTTACTGCTTTCCTCTAGACACTCAATAAATCACTAATTTCCTTATTAAAATCCATCAAAAATTGGACAACTCGTACACATGTCGTTTGACCTGCATATGATATAATGAAATTATTACAGCATGCTCTATTTAAAGCAAAACTAAGACTATACAGAGAGGTTAGCATATTATAATACATGGAGAACCAGCTTTAGAGTCAGAAAGTGCTTTGTGCAAATCCTACCCTGGCACATAATAGCTGTATGATGACAGGCAAGTCCCTTAAACTCTCAGTGCTCTAAAAAAACTAAAACAATAAATTATAGTTGGGTTGCCTATCTGTCCTGATAGAAGAATTCCTCATGTGAATTAAATTATAGCTCTACTGGAAAAACAATTACAGTAACTCTTTTTTTCTTTGACTACATCACCCTCTAGGCATATATTTAGCTCATCTCTAACTATAACTCATTTGTTTTCTATTTTTCTGCCAAGTCAGGTCTTTTCCATCCTAGATATGGATGGTTGATTTTCTATTTAACCTAAAAGTAAGACTTGACCTTTATCCCTATGAAATTTCTTGCTTTGTGTTTTGTTCCCTCACTGCATCCCATTTAGGTAATTTTAAAACTTGATTCTATCATTTTTTATATTACCTATCCCTCTCATTTTTGTATCATGCTCAAATTTCATAAATATTTATCTAAGTCTTTGTCTTGGCAATTGATAGTGTATGGGTGGGTTTGATTGAATAAAGCATTTAAATTAGTACAACCCACATAAAGTAAGTGATAAAATGTTATATCCTAAGTGGGATTTCATCTCAATTGAATCAAATTAATCAATGGCATTGCAATTAAGTATGAAAAAGCCTCAATCAATTAGATGTCTGCTAGAGTTATTGAAGGAATGGGAATGACATTGAATAGAACAAATGAATAGATTGGCCAGGAGACTCTGGTCATACCCTTTGTGAATTCTATAAATAGCAGACCATGAAAAATTTAGAGTTATAAAGATTCTTGTAAACAGCAAATGAGGAGAAAACATTTCCATTAACTCCCTTGTAGAGTTATTGGGAAATGGAAAAAGGTACTTTGACCTCTTCAACTCTGTTTCCTCCCACCTATGACATGAGGAGACCTTCATGAACTTTGACAGTCTAGAAGACTTCTTCTCAGCTAAGATGGCAGAGATAAAGTGGGGAATTGCTTGAGCTGTACTCCAAACCCCTCAAAATACCTGTAAAATGACTTTAAACAAAGTCTACATCAGTAGAACCCACAAAATGACAGAGTGAAACAAATTGCCAGCCCGAGATAGGCTGGAAGGTTGACAGGAAGGGAGCAGAACACAGTCCAGAGTGCACCACACCAGCATAGAGAGCAGAGCAGGCCTTAGTGGATTGAATCACTGGCAGCTATGGCAGTTTCCAGATTTTTAGATCCACAAATGCAAAAGACAGCATAGAAGGTCAGTGGGAAGACTATCAGAGAGAGGAGTGCAGTCTGGTCCCAGCCCCAGGGTGTTAGAGGTGGTGGCAGTGGCAGCAGCAGCAGCAGCAGCAGCAGCAGCAGTTGCTTCCAGAGTTCTTGGTCCACAGATGGTGTGGGGATCAAAGAGCTGATCAGAGGGTCATTGTAGGGATATCTTTGCTGGTGCTGATACAGGATTATCTTACTTTGTCCTGCTCGGATCTGGGTTGCAGTGCTAGGAGGCAGTCCTGGGATGAGGAGGAGCCCTAGTGTGGAGGAGGTTCTTGTGCGGTGTTTAGGGAATACTTCTCACAGTTACAAGACAGAAAAGAGTGCTTGTGGTCACTCACAGACCATATCATACCACCTTAGAAGAACTGAAAATTTACAGGCCTCTAGAAGTATCTCTAAAAACAGCTGCAGAAAACCCCTGAAGTTTGGTACAATACACTGCCCTTCCTACACTGGCGGCAGAATTCTACCTTGACAAAGGGTTAGAAAGTCAAGGTTTTGGCTGGGAAAATGAGCGTACAGGGTAAAAAAACCTCAGACTACAGAATCTTACTTTGGTGTCAAAGAAGAACAAAACATATAAACAGAAGAAGACAACAAAGTAAAGCTCCTACATCCAAAGCCTCAAAGAAAAATATGTTTTTCTTTGTTGTTTTTTTTTTCTTTTTGGAGGTGGGAAGGCAAGGCAATTGGGTAAGTTAAGTGACTTGCCCAAGATCACATGGCTGGTAAGTGTTAAGTGTCTGAAGCAGAATTTGAACTCAAGTCATCTTGACTCCAGGGCCAGTGCTCTATTCATTGCACCATATACCCACCCCAACTCAAAGAGAAACTATGAATCAGTCACAGGACATGGAAGAGCTTAAAAAGGATTTTTGAAAATCAAGTAAGAGAAGTAGAGGAAAATTGGGAAGAGAAATGAGAGTGATACAAGAAAATCATGAAAAATGAGTCAACAACTTGCTAAAGGAAAGCAAAAAAATGCTGAAGAAAATTGCACTTTAAAGTCAGACTAAGTCTAATGGCAAAATAGGTCCAAAAAGCCAATGATGAGAATACCTTAAAAAGCAAAATTGGTCAAATGGAAAAGGAGATAAAAAAGCTCACTGAAAAAAATAATTCCTTAAAAATTAAAATGGAGCAAATGGGAGTTAACAACATTATAAGGAATTAAAAATTGTAGAACAGAGCCAAAAGAATGAAAAAATAGAAGATAATGTGAAATATCTCATTGGAAAAACCACAGACCTGGAAAATAGATCCAAGAGAGATAATTTAAAACTTATTGGACTACTTGAAAACTATGATAAAAAAAAATCCTGGACTTAATCTATTATTTTGTTGTTTTTTTTTTTTTTTTAGTTTACGTCATTCATTTCCACAAGATTTTGAGTTGCAAATTTTCTCCCCATTTTCCCCCTACCACCACCCCAAAACAGTGATCCCACTGAATATCCCCTCCCCCAATCTGTCCTCTCTCATATCTTCCCCCTTTCCCCCTATGGCTTTCCAGCAGGGCATGGTGGATCTCTATGCCGCAGTGCCTGTATATCTCATTTCCAAGTTGCATGTAAAATAATAATAATAATAATAATAATAATAATAATAATAATAATAATAATAATAGTTATTATTATTATTGTTATATTTTAAAAATTTGATTTTAGAACTTTGAATTCCAGATTCTTTGCCTTCCTCCCTCATCACTGACCCTTACTGGGAAGAAAAGAAATTCAATATAGGTTGCACATGTGTAGGTATACAAAACATTTCCATAGCGAATATATTGTGAAAAGCTGACTATGGTTCCTTCCTTACTATCCCAGCCCCCATTTCTTCTATTCTCTACTATGATCCTTTCCCTTTTCAAAAGTGGGTGCTTCCAACCTCCTCCCCCCCTCAAGCTGCCATTACTTCCATCATCCTGCCTCTCATGCCCTTCCCTCCTACTCTTCTGTAGGGTGAGATATCTTTTTTAGTGTACATGTCATTTCCTCCCTAAGCCAAATTCAATTACAATAAGGTTGATTCATTCCCTTTTGCCTTCCTGTTCTTCCCCTCTATTTTAAGAGTTTTCCCTTACATCTTCTGTATGAGATAATTTACCACCATTCTGTCTCTCCCCATCTTCTCTCATTATATTACTCTCTCACCTCTTAATTTCAACTTTTAAGTATTGTCCCTTCTTATTAAATTGGTCCTGTGCCCCCTGTCTATGTATAGCTGTACACATATATACCCACACTCACATATGTATTCATATGCCCATATATCCTCCTATATAGACATATGTATGTACACATACACATGCATGCACACACAAACACACACATAAGTATATACACACACACGTATACACACATATACATTTTTATTCCTTTCAACTATTCTCATACTGAGAAAAGTTTCATAAGTTACAATTATTGTTTTTTCCATGGAGGAATGTAAATGGTTCAACTTTGATGAGTTCCTTATGATTTCTTTTCCCTGTTTACCTTCTCATGCTTATCTTGCTTCTTGTATCTGAATGTCAAATTTTCTATTCAACTCTGGTTTTTTCATCAAGAATGCTTGAAAATCCTCTATTCCATTGAATGAACATGTATTCCCCTGAAAACTGATTTTTAAAAATTTAAACAAATGCTTTATTAACTTCTGTTTTACATCATTCATTTCTGCCAGATTTTGAGTTACAATCATTTCCCCACCCTGTTTTTCCCCTACCCACCCTCCCAGAACAGTAGTCCCACAAGACATCGCTTCCTCCAATCTGCTCTCTCCCATATCCTCTCCCACACCCCCTTCAACCTCTCCATTAGAGGAAGGTGAATCTTTTTGTCCCAATGCCTGCACATCTTAACTCCCAATTACAAGCAAAAGGGTATTAATAATAGTATTTGTATATATGTGAAACATTTAATCTTAAGACCTTGAATTTCAGATCCATTTCCTTTCTCCCTTGTCACCCATTCCCTCTGGGGAGATCAGTACTTCAGTATATGCTGTACATGTCTAGCTATGCAAAACATCATAGTAGATATATTGTACAAGGCTGCTTATAATTCCCTCCCCCTCATCCCACCCCCACCTGGTCCATTCGCCACTTGATCCTGTCCCTCTTCCATAGTGGGTACCTCCAACCTCCCCTCCCCCCAAGGATGCTCTCCCACCCATCATACCTCCTCTCATCCCCCTTCCCCCCATTCTGCTGTAGGTTGAGATGTCCCACCTAGTATGTATGTCATTCTCTCCCTGAACCAAATTCAGTGAGAATGTGGTTTCACCTTTTTGCCTTCCTATTTTTCCCCTCTCCTGTAACCACTTCCCCCTGCTTCCTCTACATGAGAAAGTTAACCCCACCCTGTCTCTCCCCATCTCCTCCTGCCACTTTCCTCTCTCACCTCACAACTTCATTCCTTGAGTATCCTCCCTTCCCAACAAATTCAACCTATGCCCTCTATCCATATATAACTGTTACTATATATACACATTCACATATGTATTCATATGACCATACCCCCTTCTTCCATTATTTTCATACTGAGAGAGATTTCATCAGTCACAGTTATTGTTTTTCCATATAGGAATGTAAATAGTTCAACTTTGATAAGTTCCTTTTGATTTCTTTTCTCTGATTACCTTCTCAGGCATCTCTTGCTTCTTGTGTCTGGATGTCAAATTTACTATTCAATTCTGGTTTTTTCCTCAAGAATGCTTGAAAGTCCTTTTTCCACTGAGTGACCATATTTTCCCCTGAAACAAAATGCTCAGGTTTGCTGGGTAGGTGACCCTTGGGTTCATTCCCAGCTCTTTTGCCCTCTGGAATATCATATTCCATGCCATTCAATCCCTCAGTATAGAAGCTGCCAGGTCCTGGGCTATTCTGATTGTGTTTCCACAATATTGAAATTGTTTCTTCCTGGCTGCTTGTAGTATTTTCTCCCTGATCTGGGGATTCTGGAACCTGGCTATAATATTCCTGGGAGTTTTCTTTTTGGGATCTTTTTCAGGAGGTGATCTGTGGATTCTTTCAACCTCTATTTTGCCCTCTGGATCTAAAACATCAGGGCAATTTTCCTTGAGAATTTCTTGAAGGGTGATTTCTAGGTTCTTTCTTTGATCATGGCTTTCAGGTAGTCCAATAATTTTTAAATTGTCTCTCCTGGATCTATTTTCCAGTTCAGTGGTTTTCCCATGAGATATTTCACATTGCCTTCTATTCTTTCATTTGTTTGGATCTGCTTAACAGCATCTTGATTTCTCATAAAGTCATTAGCTTCCATTTGCTCCAGTCTATCACTGAGGGAATGAATCTCCTCAGTGAACTTTTGAGATTCTTTTTCCATCTGGCAAAGTTGACTTTTTAAGGCATTCTTCTCCTCATTGCCCTTTTGGGCCTCCTTTGCCATTTGAGTTAGTCTATTTTTTAAGGTGTTGTTTTCCTCAGTCAGGCTGTTGACCCTCATTTCATACTTTTCCTGCATGTTTCTCATTTCTATTCCCAATTTTTCCTCCACTTCTCTTATTTGATTTTAAAGTGTTCTTAAGGTCCTCTATGGCCTGCAACCCACTCATGTTTTCCCCTGGGGCTTTTGGAGCAGGACTTCTGACCTCACAGTCCTCTTCCTGCTCCATGCTTCGACCCTCCTTACCCCCAAAGTAGGAGTCTAGGGTTGCATTTTTCTGTTTAATTTGTTTCCTTTGCCTTGGAATGTTGCCACTTAATTACTTGACTTTTGGGCTTGTCGCCACACTATGGCTTTGCTGCCAAATAAGGGAATTTTCATCCTGAACATGATTTTGAATGAACATATTTTCCCCTGATACTCAGTTTTGCTGGGTAGGTGATTCTTGGTTTTAATCCCAACTCCTTTGACCTCCAGAATATCATATTCCAAGCCCTTCCATACCTCAGTGTAGAAGCTGCCAGATCCTGTGTTATCCTGATTGTGTTCCCACAATATTAAATTTTTTTCTTCCTTGCTGCTTGTAATATTTTTTCCTTGATCTGGGAACTCCAAAACCTGGCTTTAATATTCCTAGGAGTTTTCTTTTTGGGATCTTTTTCCGGAGGTTATCAGTGTATTCTTTCAACCTCTATTTTGCCCTCTGGTTCTAAATCATCAGGACAATTTTCTTTAAGAATTTCTTGAAGGAAGATTTCTGGGTTCTTTTTTTGATCATGGCTTTCAGGTAGTCCAATAATTTTAAATTATTTCTCCTTGATCTATTTTCCAGGTCAGTGGTTTTTCCAATGAAATATTTCACATTGCCTTCTTTTTTATTTTTTCATTTGTTTGCGTTTGTTTAATAGTATCTTGATTTCTCATAAAGTCACTAACTTCCATTTGCTCCAATCCAATTGTTATGGAATGATTCTCTTCAGTAAGCTTTTGAGATTCTTTTTCCACCTGGCAAATTCAGCTGTTTAAGACACTCTTCTCCTCATTTGCTTTTTAATCCTCTTTTGCCATTTGAGTTAGTTTATTTTTTAAGGTATTATTTTCTTCCATCATTTTGTTGACTCTCATTTCATAATTTTCTTGCGTAATTCTCATTTCTCTTCCCACTTTTTCCTCCACTTCTCTTATTTGGTTTTCAACATCCTTCTTAAGGTCCACTGTAGCCTGTAAGCAACTCATATTTTCCTTGGAAGATTTTGGTGCAGGAGTTCTGACTTCTCTGTCTTCCTCCCGTTCCATGCTTTGATCATTTTGTCCCCAGAATAAGAGTGTAAAGTTGGATTGCTCTGCCTGCTTTGCTTCCTTTGCTTGCTCATGTTGCCACTCAATTACTTGACTTTTGAGCTTTCTTCCATAGCAGAACTCTGCTAACAGAAAGTGGAGCTTTATCCCAAATCTCTGGGGTTTACTGAGCTGCTGGAGCTATTAGTTGGGTGCCCTCTTTGAAGCCTCCACATATTCTGGCAAAATGATCACTCATCCCAGGACCCCCACCCTAGATGGTGATCCAGTTCCAAGCAGGTTAAAGAAAGAACAGTTTCCCCTCAGTCTGGTTGCTTAGTCCCCCTTCAGTCTTCAGGCCATGAGTTCTGAAGCATCCATGCGGCAACATCTTCATGACCGCCATGCCTCAGCTGCTTCTCCCTCCAGGGGGCAAAGGCAAGTCTGAACTTCTGAACTCCCTGTTCCTGCAAAGTCACAGACCCCTCACTTTGTCTTTGGCATCTATGGGTTGATAATTCTGGAAACCACAATAGCTGCTGGTGATCTGAAGTCCCTCCAGCTGGTGGCTGGTTGTGGCCCCCCTGAGGCTAAAACCTCTAGCCCACACTGAGCTATGCTCAGCTCCCAGAGCGCTGCACTAGCGCCTTCTTGCCAGCCTGCCAGGCTGTCTTCAGAGGGAAGTTAGCTTCTCTCTGTCATTTTGTGGGTTCTCTAGCTCCAAAGTCTGTTTAAAATCATTTTACATGAATTAGAGGAAGTGGAAGTGGGAGCAGAGAGGCTGTACTGTTTCTACTCTGCCATCTTGATCTGAACTTAATCTTTCAAGAAATTATCAAGGAAAACTGTCATGATATTCTAGAACCAGAGGATAAAATAGAAATTATAAGATTCCTTTGAACACCTTAAAAGAGATCCCAAAAGGAACACTCCTAGGAATATTGTACCCAAGTTCCAGATTTCCCTGGCCAAGAAGCTAGAAAGCAAAAATTTGAGTACCGTGGAAACACAATCAGGATACCATAAGATTTATCAGCTTCTACATTATGGAATTGGAGGACATGTAATTTGATACTCCAGAGATCAAAGGAGCTAGGAATAAAACCAAGAATCACCTACCAAGCAAACTGAGTATAATACTTCAGGGGAAAAATGGATATTCAGTGAAATACAGGGCTTTCAAGCTTTCTTGCTACAAAGACCAAAGCTGAATAGAAAATTTGACTTTCAAATAAAAGGCTCAAAAAAGCATGAAAAGGTAAACTGGAAAGATAAATTATAAGGAATTTACTAAAATTGAATTGTTTACATTCCTTCATGGAAAGATGATATTTATGACTCATGAGACTTTTCTCAGTATTAGGGTAGTTGGAGGGAATATGTAGGCAAAGGACATAGTTAGTTGAACATGAAAGCATGATTTCTAAAAATTAAAATAAAGAGGTGATAGAGGAATGTACTAGGAGAAGGAAAAAGGCAGAGATAGAATAAAAGAGGCAAGAAAAAGTTTTTTACAATGGAGGAGAAGAGGAGGGAGGTGACAGGGAATAAATGAACCTTAGCCTCATTGGGTTTGGTGCAAAGTGGGAATAACATACACACTCAGTTGGGTATCTTACCCTATAGGAAAGTAGGGGGGAAGGGTATAAGAGAGGGGATGATAGAAGGGAGGGCAGATTGGAGAGGGTTTAAGCAGATGCAAATACTTTTGAAAATGAACTGTGTCAAAAGAGTGAATGGAATATATGGGGAGCTGGATAGGATGAAGTAAAATATGGAAATGTTTTGCATAACTACACATGTATACCCTATATTGAATTGTTTCCCTTCTCAATGAAGGTGGGTGGGGAGGGAAGAAGGGAGAAAATGTGGAACTCAAAGTTTTAAAATGTTAAAAATTGTTTTTACACTCAACTGGGAAATAAGATGTATAGGCAATGTGATATAGATATTTATCTTGCTCTACGAGAAAGTGAGGGGAGAGGTATAGGAGGGCATATGAAGTGATATAAGGGAGGGCAGACTGGGGGTAGGGGTAATCAGAATGTAAACCATCTTGTGGGAGGGTGATGGGGAGAAAATTTGGAATTCAGAATCTTTAAGAAATGAATGTTGACTAAAATAAATTAACAAAAAATGAAAACTTCTCATGGTCTCATTGGCATCCTAGCAGCATCCCTGGAATTGCTGATAATTGTGTATTTAACAGAAGTCAAGCACAGATTTGGTATAGATTCACAGATCTAAAAACAGCCCTCAGAGAAGTTATGCTATGCTCAGTGTGAAGTTCTTGACCATGGGGAAAGGGCAAGAAACTTCCAGTAACCAGGACTATGGGTTACCACTTTGCCACATATGGTCCTCTAAATTTGAGCTCAATCTCACTTGGACTCAGTATGTACTGGTGGGAGAAAATATCACAAACTTTTAGGGGTATATTTTGTACAAACTTCTTACTATACCATTTTAGTAAATCCCTTTTTGTAAAAGTTGTTTAAGTGTGACTGACTAAAGGATTTTAGCTAGTAATCATGGTGAGAAGCATTATTAGTAGAGGCTTATGAGATATAACATTAGAAAGAGCATTCTCTGCCACTAGCGCCCCCCACTTTTTCCTTCCCAATCTCTCAGGAATATCCCTCCTTGAGAGGAAATTGTTAGCCTTTACTCTTTCCCTCTTTATGTACTATCTTAAGAAAGAAGTGAGAAGAGTCAAGTAAAATAATTTACAATCCAATTATGAACCATGCAAAGATTTTCTGAATGTGAAAGAGAAACAAAAGAAAACAAAATTCGATCTCCTTACCCTTTTCCATTCTATAACCCAGAATATAATTTGAATTCTTTAACTAAGTTGGTGAGTCCATTACCCTGAAACAGAGAATAATATCACAGAACTGCAAAGTATCTTTGAACTTAGCGGCTATTTGCTTCTTACTTTGAATCCTTAGCACATAGCTCAGTGTCTGGTGCATTCTGTGCACTTAATAAAATGTTTTCATGATTTATATCAGAGTTGTTAGTCCAATCTATAAAATATCTGGCAATTGGTCATTCAATCTTTTCCTAGAGACTTCCAGTGAGGGGTTGTGGTGGAATCATGCTGCTTTCAAAGTAGCCTATTTTTACTTTTGGTTAGCTCTGTATTTAAGAACTTTTCCCTTAAATCAAGCTAAACTGTTACTTCCATCTTCCTGCATCTGTCCTATGGTGCCAGGCAAGACAAGTCTACTTCCTCAATTAATTAGTAAGTGTTTCTTAACTGGTATTATGTGCCAAACATTGTCTTAGGCATTGGAGAAACAGATACAAAGAATGAGATGATGCCTATTTGCAGTGAGTTTACACTTTAATGGGGGAGACAATAAGTATATCCATATGTGTGTATGTGTGCATACAAAAGAAATACAAAGTTACCATATATAAAGAGTTAAACATATAGTGATTTGGGAAGCAGGCCACTAGGGATTGGGAGTATCAATAAAGATTTTATGCAGAAGAAAATACTTGAGTTGCATTTTAAAGGAAGATATGAATTCTTTGATTTGGGGATACAGACAGAATACATTCAAAGTATTTTCAGTGCGCAGATAAAGAGATGGAAGCTGTGTGCCATGTGTGAAGAACAGAGAAGGTCAGTTTGGCTAGATAGGAATATCAAAGAAGGGGAGTAATATCCAACAAGACTGGAAATGGAAGTTGGGGGTGGGATTTGCAGGGATTTAAAAGTTTAAAAATAGATCTTTGCATTTTATCCAAGATGAATCCTAGATCCTAGAGATCCTAGGAGGTTTCTAGCTTCTGGGGTTGGTTGAATAAGAGTCATATCGTCAGATCTGTGCTTGAAGAAAGTTATTTTGGCAGCAGTGTGTAGGATGAACTGTAATACTGAGGCATGAGGTAGGGACTACAATTAGAACACTGATCTAGATGAGATGTTATGAAAGCCTTTACTAAAGTGATAGGTATGTGGGTTAAGAGAAGGGGGTGGGCTCCAATTACAATATTTTCCAAGTGATTTTAATTGAGAAGTGATGGAGAGAAAGCACTCTAGGAAAATACTGAGTCCAGGACAAACACATGAGAAGGAGTGGTCATATAGGTGGGAGGGAAGTGAATCAGAAAAGAGTAATGCCATGGAAACTTAGGAAACCTAGGTCCAATATCTTTTCTCTTGTTTTCAGAAAAGCACACTCAGTGATTCTGCTCCTATGACTTCTAATTATGTCTTCATCTCATTTCAGTTTTTTTATCTTCCTACCCTCAAGATTTGATTTCCATTCCTGATCTCTCTTCTGAACTCCAAATCTTCATGTGCAGCTGCCTATAGGATATACCTACTGAGATGGGCTACTGGAACCACATACTTGACACATACAAAGACAAATTTAGCATTTTTTCCCCTAAACTTGATCTTGACATTACTATTTTTTTTTAAATCAAAGCCACTCTCATTTACATTCTCCTGTTTTTGAAACATTAGTATCACTTACTATTTCCCCCTCTCCTTTGCATTTCATATCCCATCAGTACTAAGTCAGTTACTTAGTATTTTTAATTCCTACAAAATCTCCTTCTTCTGATTCCTTTTTTTAATTTCCACCACTACTACCTTGTTACACGACTTCATTACCTGAACCTTTGCTATGGTCACTCACCAAGTCTTTCAACCTTCATGTTATTCCTTCTAATATACATCTCTGATATCAACTGTCACACTAATAATCCCTTTTCATAAGGATCACATATTCTTTTTTTAATATTGTTTATTTTATTAAACAAATGCTTTATTAACTTCTGTTTTACATCATTCATTTCCGCCATATTTTGAGTTACAATCATTTTCCCCCCGTTATTCCCCTACCCAACCTCCCAGAATAGCAGTCCCACAAGATATCGCTTCCTCCAATCTGCTCTCTCCCATACCTTCTCCCATATCCCCTTCGACTTTTCCATTAGAGGAAGGTGAATCTTTGTGTCCCAATGCCCGCACATCTTATCTCCCAATTATAAGCAAAAGAGTATTAATAATAGTATTTATATATATATTTGAAACATTTAATCTTAAGACCTCGACTTTCAGATCCATTTCCTTCCTCCCTTGTCACCCATTCCCTCTGGGGAGATAAGTAATTCAGTATGTGTTGTACATGTCTAGCTATGCAAAACATTATCATAGTAGATATATTGTACAAGGCTGCTTATAATTCTCTCCCACTCATCCCACCCCCCACTTGGTCCATTCCCTACATGATCCTGTCCCTCTTCTATAGTGGGTACTTCCAACCACCCCTCCCCCCAAGGATGCCCTCCCATCCATCTTCCCTCCTCTCATCCCCCTTCCCCCTATTCTGCTGCAGGTTGAGATATCCCATTTAGTATGTATGTCATTCTCTCCCTGAACCAAATTCAATGAGAATGTGGTTTTGCCTTTTTGCCTTCCTATTCTCCCCCACCCTTACAACCACTTCCCCTTGCTTCTTCTGCATAAGATAGTTTACCCTACCCTGTCTCTCCCCATCTCCTCTTGCCACTTTCCTCTCTCACCACATAATTTCATCCCTTGAGTATTCTCCCTTCCCAACAAATTCAACCTATGCCCTCTATCCATATATAACTGTAACCATCTACACACATATTCACATATGTATTCATATGACCACATACTCTTCTTCCATTATTTTCATAGTGAGAAAGATATCATCAGTCACAGATATTGCTTTTCCATATAGGAATGTAAATAGTTCAACTTTGATGAGTTCCTTTTGATTTCTTTTCCCTGATTACCTTCTCAGGCATCTCTTGCTTCTTGCGTCTGGATGTCAAATTTTCTATTCAATTCTGGTTTTTTCCTCAAGAATGCTTGAAAGTCCTCTATTCCACTGAATGACCATATTTTCCCCTGATACAAAATACTCAGTTTTGCTGAGTAGGTGACCCGTGGGTTCATTCCTAGTTCTTTTGCCCTCTGGAATATCATATTCCATGCCCTTCAATCCCTCAGTTGTAGAAGCTGCCAGGTCCTGGGCTGTTCTGATTGTGTTTCCACAATATTGAAATTGTTTCTTCCTGGCTGCTTGTAGTGTTTTCTCCTTGATCTGGGGATTCTGGAACCTGGCTATAATATTCCTGGGAGTTTTCTTTTTGGGATCTTTTTCAGGAGGTGGTTGGTGGATTCTTTCAACCTCTATTTTGCCCTCTGGATCTAAAACATCAGGGCAGTTTTCCTTGAGAATTTCTTGAAGGGTGATTTCTAGGTTCTTTCCTTGATCATGGCTTTCAGGTAGTCCAATAATTTTTAAATTGTCTCTCCTGGATCTATTTTCCAGGTCAGTGGTTTTTCCCATGAGATATTTCACATTGCCTTCTAATCTTTCATTTGTTTGGATCTGCTTAACAGCATCTTGATTTCTCATAAAGTCATTAGCTTCCATTTGCTCCAGTCTAACCCCCCAAGACTGATTGCTGGATCTCCCTACGGTTCCGCAGGCCAGGAGCCGGAGCTGCCTCTGAAAACTACAAAATGGTGTGTGTCCTCAGCGGCTTCTAGCCCCCAGGGGAGGGAGCCGACGCATTCCCCCAAAACTGGTCCCAAAGTCCATAGGACACTAACCTCTTAGTTTGTCCTAGGCATGTCTATGTTGATAATTCTGGAGTCACCACAGCTACTGGTGTTCTGGGGTTCCTCCAGGCGGCTGTTGGCCTTGCCGCCCTGGGGCTAAAATCTTGGCTCATGGGGACCTCAGCTCTGGCTCAGCTCGGCTTCCTGCACTCTTCGTGCTGCCAGCTCCCAGAGTGCTGCACTGGTCCTTCCTGCAGGGCTGCTGAGCTGTCCTCAGCGGGAGGTTACCTTCTCTGTGTCGTTCTGTGGGTGCTGGGGCTCCAGAAGTTGTTCAGAGTCCCCTTTTACATAGTTTGGGGGGAATCTTGGAGACTCAAAGAACCATATTCTTTTTTTTTTTTTTTGGAGGGCAGTTGGGGTTAAGTAACTTGCCCAAGTTCACACGGCTAGGTTTTTTGTTTGTGTGTGTTAAGTGTCTGAGGCCGGATCCGAACTCAGGTCCTCCTGACTCCAGGGCAGTCTCTCTATTCACTGCACCACCTAGCCACCCCAGGATCACATATTCTTATATTTTATAATCTTTAGTGACCCCCCCATTTCCTTTCTTTAAAGCCCAACTTAAAACATCAAATCCTTCCAAAGCCTATTCTGATCTCTCCTGTTAGTTGTATTTCATTCCTCAAGTCTCAGTGAGCACTTTATTTTACATCTTTCTAATTCACTCATTAAATGCCAATATACATTATGGTTTTCCATATATGTGACTCATGCATTTATTAGACTTTAAGCTTCATGGAGGCATTATCAACTGTAAACTACATGCCAAGTGCTGTGAACTAGGCTACAAAGACAAAAAAATTAAAAAGGTATCTTTTCTTAAGGAGCTTTTCATGTTAATGGGGAAAATGAGATACATAAGGAAAATGCTTAATTCTCTTATTTCATTATGTTGCAACCATTTTTCTACCTTCAAAGAGTTTTCTTCCCCTTTTTATTTTTTAGAGGAAGAAAATACAAGGCAATGAAACAAAAAAATAAAAAAAGAATAAAACAAGCTAATTGTTTTGACATTTCTGGTTGTGTGATTATCCAAATATACAATGTGTCTTCTGGAATTAATGTATAAATGGAAGACCTTTTTGAAACCAATATTGTAGATTTAGAGTTGGAAGTTTCCCTAGAAGATATCTAGTCAACTCTTCTCAATTTACAGATGAGGAAACAGGTTGGGAGAAACTAAATTATTTGATAAGGGTCTTTCTGATAATATTTGGTTGAGGTATAATTTGAAACAGGTCTTCTGGATTCCCAATCCAGTTCCCTATGCACCAAGCCAAGTTAACTCTCAATGAATCACACATTCACTATGTGCCAGGTACTGTCCTAGGTACTGTGGAGACAATGACAACATAAAACATTACTTGTCCTGTAGGAATTTATAATTTGAATCATGTGAGACAATATAAATATAAATTAATACAAGATGATTTCAAGAAGAGGATAAACAACTAGCAGGATTAGGAAAGGTTTCAAGTAGGAGGTGAATTTAGAGGTAAACTGAGGATTCTAGGTAGAGGAGATGAAGAAATGCATTTTAATTACAAGATACAGTTTGTGCAAAATCACTGAAATGCATAATGGGATTTGTAAGGAGCACTAAGGACAAGTGACTTGATAGAGTGTTTGTAAATGGGAATACTTTATATAATATGCCTAGAAAAGTATGTTGGGGACAGATTGCTGTGGGTTTGTAATGCCAGACAGAAGAATTTGTATTTTATCTTAGTCAATTGGCAGACAATAGAATTTTCCTAACACATTAATGATATTTAAAACTTGTACTTTAGAGGAAGAAATATGCCACACACGACAATTTGGAAGCGACATGGAAGACAGAGGAGAAGAAACATGTGGAGCTGCAGAGTACTACAATTGTCCCAATGCAAGAGATGATGAGGCCTTGAACTAGGGTAGTGACTATGTAAGTGGAGCAAATGGAATGAACCTCACAGATATTTTCCAAGAAGAATTAATAAGACTTGGTAATTTAATATAAAAGTGGGGTGATAGAGAGGAGTTGAGGATGACACTGAAGTTTTGAACAAGGGTAACTAGAAGGGTGGTATCATGTTATACAGAAATTTTAACATTTATGACAGATTGTCATAAAACACATGAGGACTTTAATTAAAATATATTTTAAATTTCCAAATCTGATTCCTAACTTTCTGTATGACTCATGTTACTTTTAACTGTCAAAGAAGAAAATGCTCAAGTTTCTGACTAGACTTACTTTTTTCTTCCTTCTATTTTTTTGATATGTTTAATAACATCTCAGTTGAAGTGTCTCCACCAAGTAACCAAAGAATTTGTATTTAACAGATATAATCACTAGAAACAAGCTTCCTGCTTAATAACTGCACCCCTCCCCATGCATATGTGTTCACTGTCTTTTCTGCTGTTCCTCCATTCTTACTGACTGCCTTCCTCTCACTTCCATCATCAGTTTTGCTTCATGAGCACTAGACTGTGTCATTAGTTATGACTCATCAGTTGTGGCATAATTATATCAATTTCTGCCCAATGTCTTCTGTCCTCATTTAAATACAAATTCTTCTTCTATTGCCAAGCTATCAAATATGTTTTATTCACTGAGTCTTCTAATAAAAGGTGAAATAGCCTATCCTGCAGGAGACACACATGCATGCACATAGACACATAAGCACATGCACACACAGACTGAGATACAGATGAAAAAAAATAGTATAGGCAGGTACAGAGAGACAGAGATAGAGAAAAAGAAGCACATTTTTTTCTAAATTGCTTTAATTTTCTTTTATTGTTTTTTTTTTTTTAAAGCAATTGGGGTTAAGTAACTTGCTCAAGGTTACACGGCTAGTCATTTGATTTATGTGTGGGTGCTCATTTTCTGAGGCCGGATCTGATCTTGGGTCATCCCAACTCCGAGGCCGGCGCTCTTACTCACTGCGCCACCTAGCCGCCCCTTTAGGGCAATTGGGGTTAAGTAACTTGCCCAAGGTTACACGGCTAGGTTTTGTTTGTGCGGATTAAGTGTCGGAGGCCGGCTCCGAACTCAGGTCCTTCTGATTCCAGGGCCGGCGCTCTATTCACTGCGCCACCTAGCCGCCCCTCTTTTATTGTTTAATTCTCTTTGAAGAGGCAGTCAAATGTGATCTAATATACAAATATTATTGCAATTAGGAGTCTGAGCTAATGCAACTGATGAAGTCAACATTGGTAAGACATCAATCACACTAAAAACTCTTGCTATCCATAAAAAGTATGAAAGTATGTGAAGCCTGAATACCTTCCATTATTTCTTCACTAGTAATAAATAAATGTTCAATCTAAAGAAATAACTAAATTCTAAGACAGTTTTGCTTGGAACGTCTTCCTTCTGTGTCGAGAGGCACTAAGAATATATGGATATACATACATACATGCATGCACAATGCATATGTGTGTATATATATACACATACATACATATATATGATTAGGGAAGGGTGAAGGCTTTCCCTAAAACTTTGACTTATTCTCCAATGAGTGCAAAGTAGGAAACATACAAAACACATGCTGACAATTTTCCTGAATATTTTTCCAACTGTTTTTAGCACCTAAAATACTAACCTCCTTTAGCACCTAAAATACTAACCTCCTTTGTATATGCTAGTGCTCATGTTGAGAGCTTTTTGCCCAGGAGAATGGCTCCTTGATCATGTTTTAGTGAACATTTCATAATCACCATCCATAGCCATGCAAATTTGGATCTAAGATGGAGGATATATCCATAAAGAAGTGGCATCCCCATTCTACCTATCCCTTTGTTGGACAAGTATTGGGTACTTAATTCTCTGATCTTATGTTAGAAATAGCACTAATGTTCTTGCATGTGGTAGTGTCAGTAACTTTTCTGTTGGTTTTATATTTTTAGGGAGGATAGGTGGTCAAAGAATTTATTATTGCTCTGCATTGCATCCAAGTGCAGCAACAGGTAGAAGATAAAATCTACATAAATATTGGATGATCGTAATCATGATGTTAATAAGACTGGGAGTAATTTAAATTGATCGGACTCCTGCAAGGGCCTCATGTTCATGTTATTGTGGTAATTATGCATTTTTGAAGTTCACTGAGAGGTTTATGAACTTCATTTCAAAGATCCTCTAAGTTGAGATAAAATGGGGAGGAGTCAATATTGTTTTTATTTTTTTTACAAATCCAAAAATTAGGATAAATAAATTGTTTCTTCATGTCATGCAAGTTAGTAAAAACCAGAAGAATATGTTAGGAAGGAATACTCTTTCCCCACTCCCAAAGTATAGTATTAGTTCAATTATTTAAAAAAGAGATGCCATTATATTAATGTGAATCACTATCAGTCAGATAGTAAATAAACATGGATTTAACATCTATTATGTACTAGGCACTGTAATAAGCATGGGAGATAAAGAACAAATAAAATAAAATAAAATAATGTCCCTGATCTTGAGCTCACAGCTTTAATGGGGAGACAGTATGGGGAAAACAAACAACCCTATTCAAAGGATAACTTAGAAGTAATCAATAGAGGGAAGAACTAAAGGGGATCAAGAAAGAATTCCTGTAGATGATAGGATTTTAGCTGGGACTAGGAGGAAGAGAGAAGGCATTCCAAGCATGGAGGATATCCAGTGAAAAATAGAATAGGTAGATGGAGTGTCTTGCTTGACAAATGATAGCTTGCTAGAGATTTTCAGGATACATTCTATTTTGGGGACTCACCTTCAGCTTATGGGTCTGATTACCCTAGGGATAATCATTATATTCATCCCTACATCAAATACTAAAAATCTAGAACAAAATAATAGCTGTAAAAATGAAGAGAATGATCAAATCCAAGAGCCATTGCAGAGGATCAATCTGAAGAATTTAGTGATTGATTAAATTATTGAGATAGAGGATTGAGGATGAAATAACCAAATCAAATATATATGCATCAATATTTAGATTTGATTCTAAAGTATAAGAAAATTGGTGGTACTACTAACTATGATGGGGAAATTAGGAGGACTGATTCTCTTTCTCTCTCATCTGTGTGTGTGTTTTGTGTTGTGTTTGTTTAGAAAATGGAAAGTTGGATAGTAGGAAAGTTAATCGATTTGGAGTAGAGAAGAAATGGCTAAGTTCTAAGGGATGACTATAGTGCACAGATCAGAGAAAGAGAAACCAGCAAAGAAGATAGGAAAAATAGGAAAAAATAAAATGAAACATTTTAGTACAATGTAAGAGGGGACACAGGAAGAATTTCAGGAAGGAGACCACCTGGCATATAAAGGCAAGAGTACTTAACTAAGAGTCACAAGGTGGAATCATGTGACTCTCTCCTAGGGTTAGGGTCCACCACTTACTATTTGGATCATTTGGGTGTATCATGCAACCTTTTTGATTTTAAGGTTCCATTTCTATACAATTAAGATAATAACAGCAATGCTTTAAGATTTATAAACCTCTCTACACATGTTATCTCATTTGAACCTCACAACTCTGGGAGGTAGGTATTATTATTATTATTATTATTATTATTATTATTATTATTGTTCACATTTTACAGATAAAAAAACTGAGATTGATGGAGTTTTAATGACTTGGTAAGGGTTGCATATCTAGTAATTCTCTGGAAATATTTAAACTTTTAAGTGTTTTTTACTCTAGGAAAAGCACTATTACCAACTGTGATAGGTAGGTGCCAATCAGTGCCTTACCTCTTTCACAAAGTTGTTAGGAAAATCAGATGAGATGGTGGAAATGGAAACCCTTTGCAAAACATAGAGTGCTATACAAATATATCTTCATCATCATAATTATTATTAATACTATTGAGTGTATAAAAATAAGGTAAATGAGATGGTGTGAATATATGGCCATTTAGAACTTTGTGTTGTCTATTTCCTCCCCATTTCCTCTTTCTACCACTACTTCTGGCACATACTTCATAATATTAATTTATTCACAACATGATTTTTGTTACTACATGATTAGTTTCTTACTTCCCAAAGTATTCAAGTCTCTTGTTATCTATGATGTTCTAAACCATCTAAGATATAAAGACTTGACAATTTGTCTTATAATAAGGCAGGGGACTAGAGGATCAAAGAAAATATATTATTAGAAATTTGATTCAGGGTTGGTGACCACTGCATCAGTGCTAAGGATGTCATAGACACTACCAGGGAAAAAGAATGCTTACTAGTTTCAGGAAGAGGTGCATAGGATTTAGATATGGAAGGAATGGGCCTTAGTCATCATCTAATATGGTTTCTTCATATTTCAGACAAGAAAACTGAGGCCTAGGAATGGTGTTTTTTTTTTTTTTTTAGATTAACCAGTTAGTAAATCTCAGAGCTGGAATTTGAATCAGTCTTTCACTCTAATTCTAGTGTGCCTGTCATTATAGCATTTAAATCCAGTCAAATAGAAAACCATTAGAAATTAAACATATGGGGACAGCTGGATGGTACAGTGAATAGAGCACCAGCCCTGGAATCAGGAGGACCTGGGTTCAAATCTGGCATCAGACCCTTACTAGGTATGTGACCCTGGGCAAGTCACTTAACCCAGATTGCCTCCACAAAAAAACACAAAAGGAAATGAAATGTATGGATTATGGCATATAATGGGAAATACCACGATGATAAAAAAATTCAGAGTTTATATATATATATATATATATATATATATATATATATATGTGTGTGTGTGTGTGTGTGTGTGTGTGTATACATATATACATACATTATATATGTATCTGTAAACATAATATATGTATCTGTATACATATTCATATGTATATGTGTATATAATTTGGGTATGGGGATAATATCTAAGAATAACTGGATGAAGAACAGATAACATATTATCTGCATTCTAAATAGAGGTAAAATAAAATATGAGTCAAAGTTACTTGGAAGAGTTAAAAAAGAGAAAAGTTGAATATTGTACTTAAAATCAACTAAATAATCTTTCTCCATCTTATTACTATATAAGGTTTCACACAGCTCTACATGAGTTGGGTAAATTGGTATGTGCTAATGTACAGAACAGTAGCAACTCAAATCTATGCAGAGACTACATAATAAAATACAGTGCTTTCAAATTTAATGATAGGCATATTTCTCGAAATTTTCACAATATGAATAATCAGGTATAATTTCCTAGCACCTAACAGGAAAGAGTACTTTTGTATCCACTTAATTATCATGGCCATTGCACAACTTTCAGAGAGCAGGGAGGTTGAGTTTACATTGCCTAAAGCAAAACAGTGGAAGGTATAAAAAAGAAATTGCATAAAGATACCCAGTGGATACAAAATAAAAGGCAAATTTCTGTGTATTTTCGTGCTTTTGAAAAGGGGAACAGTTGATAAAGGTGATCTCAAATTTCTAAATAGATAAAATTGAAAAATTATAAACAACCAAATTAGTGAGAGAAAAGAAGGAAACTTAAAACTCCTTCATTGACCAAACAGTCAAAATTGAAAATTAGTTTCACGAAAAGATTTTACAATTATCTAAAAACAAATTGAATTATTTTAGTATTTGTAAAAACACTATATTGTCTTTCTGGGTCTTTCTTCATTAAGGAAATGTGTGTGTGTGTGTGTGTGTGTGTGTGCGTGTGTGTTTGTGTGTGTGTGTGTGTATAAAGAATAGATATTGTATAATTATGTTAAGTACCTGTTTAGAATATAACTTCCAATGCCTAGATGCCTCCATTGTAGTAAAATTTCAACAGGCAGGATACTCATCAATTTGCTGAACTTAAATGAAGTATCTCATTTATGGATCTATGAATAAGGAATAATAATTATAATGACACTAATAAAATAACACATACCATTGTAAGATTGTAAAACATTTTGCATATATTACCTCATTTGCTCCTTGCAACCACCCCGAGAAGTAAGCATTATTATTATCTTCATTTTACAGATAAGGAAGCTGAAGAAGGCAGAAGTTAGGTAACCTCCCTCTGCTCACACAACTAGCAGGTGTCTGAGTCCCATTTTAATGCAGGTCTTTTTTTGACTATATATGCAGTGTTCTATCTATTGAATCACCTAGCTGCTTAACAAATAATTACTTAGCTTACATCCTCTTGGCTTCCTGAAGCAATACAATACTTTAAGAACATTCTTGTTTTTTTTCCTCTCCAGGTCTTCCTTCTTGGGAATATTTATGGAAGAGTAGGTGCAACCATTTCCTTTTATGTTGACCCTGTGATTCTTTTTCCTCTTCTCTCTGGTAGGTCACAGATAGTTTATCTCTACTTCTTCCCTACCTTCACTTCTCCATACTGTTGGGCAGGGGTATTACTTGGCTCAAATGAAATAAATACTTTGCAATTCAATGTGCTCTATAATGCCCATCATCATCATCATCATCAATCAATCACTTTTCCTCCTCCTTTACATCCTATATTCATCACCTTTATTCTTATGACAGCTTCATTCCCTACTTCTCTTAAAGTACTCCTGCTGGGGTGGCTTGGTGACACAGTGAATAAAGCACCTGCCCTGAAGTCAGGAGGACCTTAGTTCAAATCCAGCCTCAAACACTTGACACAAAAACTAGCCATGTTACCTTGGGCAAGTCACTTAACCCTAATTGCCCTACCTTCCCCCCTCCAAAATAAAAAGTACCCCTGTTGTCCTCAAGTAATGTTTATAGAGAAATAGAGGGATGTGTTGGTTAATGCTTAACAACTGTGATCTCCTTCTCCATAATCCCAAAAATTATTCAATCACTTTTAAATTTAATCTGCAGTATTACTATTATAATAAGTTGAAACAATCAACAAAACTATAAATCAATTTGTGATTGACTTTAATGACTACCATTTTCTGAGATATAAATGTTCACTGAATATTTAAAAATAGCTTTTATAAGCCTATTATATCTGACTTCAGCACACCCATGTCAACTGGGGGAAAAGCAATTACCTTCCCTTGTATAGAGAGAATGAGACCTATTTACAGCTCCCTTATTCTAAGAGAACAGATAAATAAAATTTGCCCTTAGAAAAAACAATTAGATGCCCAATGACTCCAATCATGTGAATGGAAGGTCACTAAAAGGAAGCCAAATAAGATACTGGTTTCAACCCTGGGGACCTTTGCCCTTTTAACCTCTACTATTCCCACTAGATTAATCTGTCATCCTCAAACACCCTCACTACCTGCCTTTTATATCTCAAACTCTCAAATTATGATTATAGGAATACTGTTGAAGAAGTCATGAAAACTTGATAACTTCATCCACTATGAATTTTTGCTGTGTAACTTAAACTGGGCATTAATTGTTCACTAGCAATACATGTGGTATCCTCTGTTTCACTCCCTATCATACTCCCCAAAGCAGCACCCAACCTTTGTTGGGTTTGTTTGTTTTGTTTCTTCATTCTTCAAAAATTAATCTCTGGATTTTTCTGCAAATAACTTCACCTGCTTGTCTGAGAAGTAACCTCATCTAGAATCTTTTCAATAATCTTTATCTACTCTCCCACCTTCATTTGTGTAGGCCATTAGCTATCCCTGACAGGTGCCAATCTAAAATCGAAATGAGAGTCATAAAATCATATATCAGGATCTTTGAAGTCACAAATTGACTCAAAAATAAAATGTAATATCACCTTTGTTTTATTGTATTTTATTTATTTTGCTAAATATTTCCTGATTATGTAGGTGATTATTTTTTTTATCATTTTATGATAAGGAAACTGAAGCTGAAAGAAAGAGACCCACCCTTAGTCACTGATTGACACAAGTCAGTCATAGCTAATCATCACACAGTGCTACTGTTGCTATGTATAATGTTCTCCTGGTCCAGATCACTTCACTCACAATCAGTTCATTTAACTCTTTCTGTGTGTTTTTGAAATCTACCTGCTTATCATTTCTTATAGCAAAATAGTATTCCATTATATTCATATGCCACAGCTTGTTCAGCCATTCCCCAATTTTATGAGAATCCTCTCAATTTCCAGTTCTTTGCCACTACATAAAGAGCTGCTATAAGAATTTTTGTACATGCAAGCCTTTCCCCCCTTTTCTATGATCTCTTTGGGATACAGACCTAGTAGTAGTATTGCTCGATCAAAAGGTATTTGTAATTTGATTCCCCTTTGGGCATGGTCCCAAATTGTTCTCCAGAATGGTTGGATCATTCACAACTCCACCAATAATGCATTAGTGTTCCAATTTTCCCATATCTTTTCCAACATATATCATTTTCCTTTTTTGTCATATTTGCCAATCTGAAAGGTGTGATGTGGTAATTCAGAGTTGTGTTAATTTGTATTTCTCTAATAAATAGGGTTTTAGAACAATTTTTAAAATGACTATAGAGAGCTTTAATTTCTTCCTCTGAAAACTGCTTGTTCATATCATTTGTGGGTCTCCATTCATTCTATAAAATGTTAGAATTGTACTACATCCTACCTAGGCCTCTTCCATCTCTAAAATCATGATTACAGGAAAAATGATAAGGATGAGGTTAATTGAAATTTTAAACAAGATAGCATTCTACATCAAGAACATATTTAGTTGTGTGGAGATTCATAAGGGAGAAGAATTGGTAGAGAACATCTGAATGAGTCAAAGAAGACAAAGCCAGGTTTTATCATAATAGAATACAAACACACATATGTATGCATACAAATACATTTATATAGCATGCGTCTCCATATGTGTATACATATATGTATGCATGCATATATACTGATGCATATATAGATAGATATACAGGCATATAACTCTATGTATATGGGTGTTTCTACCAGAGTAAATAAAATGGGATGATGAATCTCTATAAGACTGAAAAGCTAAAAAATATTCAATATATAACTGTGATGAGAGACTTCACAAATAATAAAGCTTCACAAAGCTGATAAATTCTTATTTTGCCAGTTGATAACTTCAGCTTTTAGTAGCTAAGTGAAACACTGAAGGTTGGTGCTGTATTATACCAGTTTATGATCAGTAATTGGAAGCTAATTAGAGGATTGTAGATGTGAGAGATCATGTTATCTGTCAGAGATGAAGAGAGAAAAGTAAAATATAAGTGATGTATAGCTTGGAATTTAGGTGATAGAATAAGTTGGGTCCTACATCCTGAGTAGTTAAAAAAAAGTTGAAACAAGAATAATTGGAGGTAGAGTGCCAGGAAGATTCCTGAATTGTGAGGGAGCCCACTCCCTTTAATAACTCATCATAGCAACTGTTCCAAGAGCAACTTGTAGAAAAAGAGGGGTAAGGATATAAATTTTTTGAAAGATAACTTTGTAGAAAAAGGCTAAAGAAATAGAAATAGGGGGCAGAGCCAAGATTGCAGTGTAGAAGCAGGAAAATTCAAAAAAACTCCCATAACCACTTCAAATACCTATAAAATATGACTCCAAACAAATTTTAGAGCTACAGAACCCACAAAATGACAAAGAGAAAAACACATCTCCCACTGAAAGCAGCCTGGCAGGCCAGCAAGAAATGTTCATCACAGAGGGCTGGAAGCAGAGCCCAGCTCCACATGAGCATGTGGTTTTAGCCCCAGGGTGGCCCCAATCAGCAGGGGCTGGAGGGATTTCAGAAGAGTGGATCACCAGAAGCTGTGGCAGTTTCCAGAATTGTCAAACCACAAATATTGAAGGCAAAGTAAAAGGTCAGTGTGGACTTTCGGAACAGGAGGTCCAAGAGTATGGTCCAACCTCTGCGCCTGGAGGGAGAAGCAGCTGAAGCATGGCTAATACTGTGGGGTGGCTACTTCAGAGTTCCTGGCCTGTAGGTCATAGGGGGACCAAGTGACCATTCTGAGGGGTACACACTCTTTCTTTAAACTGTTTGGATCTAAATTGCAGTCTTGGGTGGAGGTGCCAGTGCCTGGGGAGACTTCTGAAAGAGCACCCAGCTCTGGCAGCTGTGAAAACCCCAGAGATCTGGGAAAAAGCTCTCCTCTCTGGAAGCAGAGTTCCTCTGTGGGAAAAAGCTCAAAAGTCAAGTGATTGAGTGGCAACATAAGCAAGCAAGGGAAGCAAAGCAAGCACTGCAGTCAAACCTTACATTCCTATTTTGGGGACAAAATAAAATATCAAAGCATGGAACAGGAGGAAGACAACAAAGTCAGAACTCCTGTACCAAAAGCTTACAAGAAAAATATGAACTGGTTACAGGCTATAGAGGAGCTTAAGAAGGATTTTGAAAATGAGATAAGAGAAGGGGATGAAAAATTGAGAAGAGAAATGAGAATGATGCAAGAAAATTATGAAAAGTGAGTCAACAACTTGACTGAAGAAAATAACACCTTAAAAACAGACTAACTCAAATGGCAAAATAGGCTCAAAAAGCTAATGAGGAGAAGGGTGCCTTAAAAAGCTGAATTTACCAGATGGAAAAGAGAATCTCAAAAGCTCACTGAAGAGAATCATACCTTCAGAATTAGACTGGAGCAAATGGAAGCTAGTGACTATGAGAAATCAAACTACTGTTAAATAGATCCAAAGAAATGAAAAAAAAAGGCATTGTGAAATATCTCATTAGAAAAACCACTGATCTGGAAAATAGATCCAGGAGAGATAATTTAAGAGTTATTGGACTACCTGAAAGCCATGATCAAAGAAAGAACCTAGAAATCATCCTTCAAGAAATTCTCTAGGAAAATTGCCCTGATGTTCAAGAACCATGATGCAAAATAGAAGTTGACAGAATTCACCAATCACCTCTTGAAAAAGATCCCAAAAATTCTACTCAAGAATATTATAGCCAAGTTCCAGAGTTCCCAGATCAAGGAGAAAATATTACAAGCAGCCAAGAAAAAAACAATTTGAATATTGTGGAAACACAATTAGGATAACACGAGATCTGGCAGCTTCTGAAGGGCTTGGAATATGATATTTCAGAGGTCAAAGGAGCTGGGATTAAAACGAAGAATCATCTACCCAGCAAAACTGAGTATCATGTTTCTGGGGAAAATATAGCAATTCAATGGAATAGAGGACGTTCAAGCATTCTTGATGAAAAGACCAGAGTTGAATAGAAAATTTGACATTCAGATACAAGAAGGTAAACACGGGGAAAAGTCATAAGGAAATTATCAAAGTTGAACTATTTACATCCCTACATGGAAAAATGATAATTGTAACTTATGAAACTTTTCTCAATAGGAAGATATTTGAAGGGAATATAAATGTACATATATATATATATATGTGTGTATATATATATATATATACACATACATACATATATATATACATACATACACACACACACATATATATATACACGCACACAAATGTATACAAACATGTATATGTCTAAATAGAATGGTATATGGTCGTATGAATACATATGTGAGTGCGTGAATATATATGTATAGGTATACATAGAGGGCACAGGATCAATTGAATAGGAAGGGATGATACTTAAACAGTGAAATTGAGAGGTGAGAGAGGAATATAATGAGAGGATATGGGGAGAAACAGAATGGGGGTAAATTAACTCATATAGAAGAGGCAAAGTAAAACTGTTACAATGGAGGGGAAGAACAGGAAAGAAAAAGGGAATTTGGTCAACCCTACTCTCATTGAATTTGGCTTAGGGAGGGAATGACATACACACTAATATAGGGTATCTTGCCATACAGGAAAGTAGGGGGGGGAAGGGGATGAGAGGGGTACGATGGAGGGGAGGGGAGGTTGAGGGGGAGGGTAGTTAGAAGCACACACTTTCGAAAAGGGACAGGTTCAAAGTAGAGAATAAAACAAATGGGGGGGGTGGAATAGGAAGGAGAGAAATATAGTCAGTCTTTGACAATATATCCACTATGGAAAGGTTTTGCATAACTACACATGTACAACCTATATTGAATTGCTTATCTTCCCAGTAAGGATCTGTGATGAGAGAGGAAGGGAAAGAATCTGGAATTCAAAGTTTTAAAATAAAATACTTAAAATACACACACACACACACACACACACACACACACACATATATATATATATAATTTTTTACATGCAACTGGGAAATAAAATATACAGGTACTGGGGTATGGAGATGCCCTACTGGAAAGTTGGAGGGGGATGGAGCATATAGGATATAGCAGATTGGGGGAGGGGGTATACAGTGGGATCACTGTTTTGGGGTGGTGGATAGGGGAAAGATGGGGAAAAATTTGTAACTCAAAATCTTGTGTAAATGAATGATGTAAACTTAAAATAAACATAAAATTTAATTAAAAAATAAAATAAAAAAGAAATTGAAATAAATTATTAAAGAGAAAATGAAGTTCATATAAGGTGACAGAAAATGTAATGTTCAGAAAGAAAAGAAAACGTACAAGTATTTCCCCATAAAAAGTTTTGGCCTACTCAAAAAATAAAACATTTTCAGAGTACCTAAAAACAAGAATTAAAAAGTAAGATTTGAGAAATATAAAAATGTACCTGAGTCTTGAAAGAACAATAAATGAATATGTGACTGCATCCTTAATGAAATTTTCAGCTGCTATGGAGGTATAAGACCAATAATAGCACACAGAAAGGCTGCTAGCACAGTATAAGACCAATAACAGCACACAGAAAGGCTGCTAACACAGGTTATTTGGTCTGCTTTTCTAAAAAGAAGACAGCTTCAAAGGGGTCTTACTTTAAACAGTGCAAACAGATAAGTAGAAATAAGTGAGTATCCAGGAAAGAATCCAATAGACAGGGCTACAGCTGTCTTAACAAAGTAGTAGATACATAATCACCAGACCAGGTAGCACCAACATCTGAGTTCACTATATACATACATACATACATACACACACACACACACACATATATATATATCTATATATCTATAAGTATATATATATGATGTTTTATATATATATAAAGTATATATATATATATATATACACATACTTTCAACTAATCGGCTTAGATTCAGAAGGCATCACAACCCAATGACTCAGTGCCTAATTGGCTTAGTACCAAAAGGTGTGAAAGCCTTCCTTCAAGCAAGCCTCCCCCTAACCAAGCTTCCCCTTAGGCAAGTTCTTCTCCCAAGGCACATGATGAACTCTATGTGACTCAGGATGTGTTATAGCTGTGAAATGGGCCAGAGCTCAAAGCAGCAAGACATCTGTGATTGAAATACATGTGTACCTTTAGACCTGAGAACATAGCCATTGTTTTCAGGGGAAAAGGGGGAATGTGGTCACAGAGGCCTATTAATGGATGGGGAAGATCTTATATTCCATTAATTCTACATTGACTAGACACCTTCAAACATTTAGTAAAAATATTTAGCAAAGCTACTGACTCTCTGAGAAATGGAATGGCATATATAGGGCATAACAATTCAGAGTTAAAAGATAACCAGACATTTTTCCTAAACATACCAAATGGCCCCAAACCCTTATGATCTTTATAAGTCAAAGCAATGGACTGAGAGAACATTGATTGGCAAGGCAATTTGAGACAGATTTTTCTAGTAGAAAAATTATGAAGAAAAATATGTATACCATGTTCTTAGAAATTAAATAAGAAGAATGTCCTTAAGTGTTGGAAACAGAGGACAAAATATAGATTGACAAAATCTCCAGTATGCCATCAGAGAGCAACCTCAAGTTTAACTCATCCACAAGTATGGTAATTAGACTCTTTAATATACCACACACATATCTGTTATTCACTTTAGTGTGTATAATCCAAACACATAGTATTGAAACCTTTCATCTTCAAAGAGAGATATTTATAAGTATTCAGGAAGAAGTAACTTACTTATCTAAAAGCATAGATTTGAGATACATTGGATTATTCAGTGAATCTGATCTTAGGAAAAAAAAAGATATAGCACAAAATTTCTATTCCTAAATAATGCATAGTTACATACATATGTATATACACTCTATATGCATGTGAAAACTAGTTGATAGTTGATAAATTCACAGATAATATGGGTTTATGTTTCATTTTGTATACATACATATTTACAAAAGTATATATATATATGTATATATATATATATATGTATATGTATCAATTAAGGAAATATTCCAAATCAATGTTTGATATTTAATTGGAATTGGGATTCAAGATTGGAAAGGAGTACAACAAGGCTGCATCCTATCACCTTGTTTATTTAATATATATGCACACTACCTCATGTAAAATGCCAGGCTGGATGAAACAATAGTCAGAATTAAGGCTGCTGGGAGAAATATCAATACTCTCAGATGTGCTCATGAGAGCAGATGATGGCAGAAAGCGAAGAATGAGTAATCCTCTCGATGAGGGTGAAAGAGGAGAGTATAAAAGCTCTCTTGAAGCTTAACATTAAAAACAAACCAAAAAACTAACATCCTGGCATCTGATTCTGATACTTCCTGGCAAAGAGAGGAAGAAGAAATGGAATCCATATTAAGATTTTATATTCTTGGGTTCAAAGCTCACTGCAGACAGTGATTGCAGCCATAAAATTAAAAGATACTTGCTTCTTGGAAGCAAAGCTATGGCAAATCTTGGCAGCATACCAAAAAGTAGAGAGATTGCTTGCTGACAAAGGTCTGTATGGTTAAAGCTATGGTTTTTTCCAGTAATTATGTATAGTTATAAGAGTTGGATTATAAGGAAAGTTCAACACCAGAGAACTGATGCTTTCAAATTGTGGTGTTGGACAAGACTTTTGAGAGTCCCTTGGATAGCAAGGAGATCAAACAATCAATACTTAAAGGAATTAATTCAAACTATCAATTGAAAGAACAAACTTTAAGCTGAAGTTTAAGCACTTTGGCTGCATAATGAGAAGATAGGTCTCATTGGAAAAGACTGACACTGGGAAAAAAGGAGAAGGAAGAGAATGAGATGGATATAGTGTCATGGAAGCCAACAACGTGAGCTTGGATAGACTTCAGGAGGTAGTGGATGATAGAACAACCTGGCATGGTATAGTCCATGGGACCATGAAGAGTCAAACAGGATTGAATGCCTGAACAACAGTAATGTACACACACATGCATATATGAGTACATACACATGCACATGTATTATTCAAATGTGTGTATAGTATATGAACATATGCATGTAGATAGATAGATAGATAGATAGATAGATAGATAGATAGATAGATAGATAGTCATATCAAACTATGGAAACTCAAGATGCAACTTCAGCTAAGATTTCTCCACATTGTTTTTAGGATGCTACACAAATATAAAGAATCAGGTATTGGACATTTAAACCCCTTCTTGATACAATTTTAACCTATTTTGTGAACTGATTAAACATTATTTATACTACTGTACTTTGTTTCATCTATGTTCATGTAATTACTGTTCCTCATATTTGGCACTCACTCCCTCTGCACCTGACCTCTTGTCTTCACATAGACAGTTCACCATGATAGAAATACACTTTCTCTTCCTCTCTGCTTCTTTGAACTGCTTTATGCAATCAAGGCTCAAGTCATACCTCCATCAAAACGCCTTTACTGATTGTCATTAGTGCCTCATCACATCTTTCACCCTGAATTTATTTTTTAATCTTATATTTACTTACATTTGAGTGTATTATTTCTCTCTAGTAGAATGTAACCTCTTTGGGTAAGGGATCATTTCACTTCTTTATTTGTATCCTTAACAGTAGAATTACTGTCACACAAAAGATACTTATTAATGTAAATGATTGTGACTGATTGAGAGAGAGAAGAGAAGAAACAGAGAGAGGGGAGAGTTGAGTAGAATAGTCTGCATATAAAAAGTCTTCCAAGAGAAATACAAGAAAATATAATTATCAAGAAAAGATTAAGAAAAATTAATTTTGTCATTTTTCTAAGCTATTGTAAAATAAAAGGAAGTAGATCAAGGGGAAAAGGAACAAAGAAAGATCATCAAGCAAA
This sequence comes from Gymnobelideus leadbeateri, assembly GCA_011680675.1. Lineage (NCBI taxonomy): Eukaryota > Metazoa > Chordata > Mammalia > Diprotodontia > Petauridae > Gymnobelideus > Gymnobelideus leadbeateri. Next base: position 96,573 of record WOXC01011588.1, read on the forward strand.
ATAAAGGAAAAGAAAGATCTAAGGGGCTCAAGATTTAAGGAGGCCAAAGAATCAAAAGGGAAAGAGAAAGAACCAAATTAATATTCCATGGACTAAATCCCATGTTCCTCTATAAGTGAATAATAACAATTTTTGGTTAGTTTCTATCATTATTACCAATACCACCACCCTTCCACCCCCTTCCCCAAACCAGAGAGCAGAGAAAGAATAGTAATTACTTGTCTGTAAACTAGCATGGTAGACTAAAGCAGAGTAATATAAGAATAGCTATAGGGAGAGATTAGGTTCAGGGGTTGAGGGGGATGAAAGTTACATCTCGCCATTGATGGGGGAATAAAGGAACCATTATAGATCATTTCCTTAGGAAGTAAGGGATAGATAGAGCTATGTCTTTGATGAGACACACAGGCAATAAAATGAATTTTTTCTTTGGGCAATAAACATAACAAGAGAGCACATGTTCTCCAAGCAAATGTTGAGCTAAGTAATATTGAATCTGTCCCTAGAATAGAGGTTTATGGCAACTTGACTCAAGATGTGGAAGTCACAAATCAGGTTATAGTGTAACTATGACCTCATGCTTCCTTTGTATATTTATTTTTCAGGAGTAAGATACAGTGCAAGGCCCCACCAAAAACTAAACTAAATCAACTATGTACTAGAAAGAGAGGATGGAATAAATCTATAAATGCAATAATATAAAACGGAATAAAGCAGAGAATTATACATGATAGTTCAAAATCTCTACCTGGCACGAGAGAGCATAGTTGCTTCTGTTTTGTTCTTCCCATTAAAGGGAGAACAACATTTAGAATAGGGTAGGAGGATATAGAAATAAGGAAAAGGAGGAAGCAAATTAAAATCCTTGAGGACATCACATAAGATAAATGATTGGGTCAGGATGTGAAATACACGCTTATCTGGGCAGGAAAATAAGGGTCAAAAAGAATGGAAAAACAGTCAATATAAATGATTAAAAAACAAAGAAGACAACTATTTTAATCAATTTAAAGTATTCATATATATATTTAAAAGGAATAACAAGTTGTGCATTTTGCAGTTTTGCAGTTTCAGTATAATGATCTTTTTTTTTTTCTTCCTATTCTACTATGTTATGGGAGTGCTTGTTAGTTCTTATGCTCAGAATAATTTTTTTTAAAGGAAGAAGCAGATAACATGGCATTAAACTAACTTATGTAAAGTTATCCCTCTACAAAGTGTACTTCATTCACTTGAAAAGGGAGTCTGGCCATTGTCCAAATGAAGATTTTTCATTATCCTGATGTCCCTTTAAAAGCTGAGTAAAAGGGGCGGCTAGGTGGTGCAGTGAATAGAGCGCCGGCCCTGGAGTCAGAAGGACCTGAGTTCGGAGCCGGCCTCCGACACTAAATCCACACAAACAAAAACCTAGCTGTGTGACCTTGGGCAAGTTACTTAACCCCAATTGCTTTAAAAAAAAAAAAAAGCTGAGTAAATAGGATCTGAAGGTGCTCAGTTCAGAAGCAGTTTTTTGGAGTGTGACTCTGGTGCCTATGCCAGAGGGCAGAAACAGAGAAGAGAGTATTACTTTGTCTGATGTCTTCATATGCTATGGCATCTACCAGCGAAACTACTTACTCAGCAAGAAATTCACTCATCCAAATGGAGGAGTGTAAAAACTCCACAAGAGGCGGCGGAGCCAAGATGGCGGAGTAGAAACAGCTCCTCCAAGCCTCTCTGCCCCCAGATTCTCCACAAACTATGTAAAAAAGGACTCTGAAAATCTTCTGGAGCCCCAGCACCCACAGAACGACAAAGAGAAGCTAACCTCCCGCTGAGGACAGCCCAGCACCCTGCAGGAAGGACCAGCGCAGTGGTCTGGGAGCCGGCAGCGTGCAGAGCGCAGGAGCCGAGCCGAGCCCAGGTCCACGTGAGCCGAGGTTTTAGCCCCAGGGCGGCAGGGCCAGCAGCGGCTGGAGGAACCCCAGAACACCAGGAACTGTGGAGACGCCAGAATTATCAACATAGACTTGCCTAGGACAAAGTAAGAGGTTAGTGTCCTATGGACTTTGGGACCTGTATTTGGGGAATGCGTCAGCTCCCTCCCCTGGGGGCTAGAAGATGCTGAGGAGACACGCCACTGTGTAGTTTTCAGAGGCATTTCCGGCTCCCAGCCTACAAATCGTGGGGAGATCCAGCGATCAGTCTTGGGGGGTAATCGCTCTTGCTTTAACTTCCCTGGATCTGGATTGTGATCTAGGGTGGAAGTTGTGGGTGGGTTTACAGCTTGCCAGAAACGGAAGTTGCCCCCACACGTTCGGGACGAAAATTCCTCTAGCTGGCCTTAAAGCCATAGTGTGGCAACAAGCCCAAAAGTCAAGCAATTAAGTGGCAACATGCCAAGGCAAAGGAAACAGAAAAATGCAACCCTAGACTCCTATTTTGGGGGCATAGAGCGGGAAAAGGACTGTGAGGTCAGAAGTCCTGCTCCAAAAGCCCCAGGGGAAAACATGAGCGGGTTGCAGGCCATAGAGGACCTTAAGAAGGACTTTAAAAATCAAATAAGAGAAGTGGAGGAAAAATTGGAAAGAGAAATGAGAAGGATGCAGAAAAGTATGAAATGAGGGTCAACAGCCTGACTGAGGAAAACAACACCTTAAAAAATAGACTAACTCAAATGGCAAAGGAGGCCCAAAAGGGCAATGAGGAGAAGAATGCCTTAAAAAGTCGAATTTGCCAGATGGAAAAAGAATCTCAAAAGTTCACTGAGGAGATTCATTCCTTCAGAGTTAGACTGGAGCAAATGGAAGCTAGTGACTTTATGAGAAATCAAGATGCTGTTAAGCAGATCCAAACAAATGAAATATTAGAAGGCAATGTGAAATATCTCATGGGAAAAACCACTGACCTGGAGAATAGATCCAGGAGAGACAATTTAAAAATTATTGGACTACCTGAAAGCCATGATCAAGGAAAGAACCTAGAAATCACCCTTCAAGAAATTCTCAAGGAAAACTGCCCTGATGTTTTAGATCCAGAGGGCAAAATAGAGGTTGAAAGAATCTACAGATCACCTCCTGAAAAAGATCCCAAAAAGAAAACTCCCAGGAATATTATAGCCAGGTTCCAGAATCCCCAGATCAAGGAGAAAATACTACAAGCAGCCAGGAGGAAACAATTTCAATATTGTGGAAACACAATCAGTATATCCCAGGACCTGGCAGCTTCTACACTGAGGGATAGAAGGGCATGGATATGATGTTTCAGTGGGCAAAAGAGCTGGGAATGAAACTAAGGGTCACCTACCCAGCAAAACTGAGTATTTTGTTTCAGGGGAAATATGGTCATTCAGTGGAATAGAGGACTTTCAAGCATTCTTGAGGAAAAAACCAGAGTTGAATAGAAAATTTGACATCCAGACACAAGAAGTAAGAGATGCCTGAGAAGGTAATCAGGGAAAAGAAATCAAAAGGAACTTATCAAAGTTGAACTATTTACATTCCTATATGGAAAAGCAATATATGTGACTGATGATATCTTTCTCACTATGAAAATAATGGAAGAAGGGGGTGTGGTCATATGAATACATATGTGAATGTGTGTGTATATGGTTACAGTTATATATGGATAGAGGGCATAGGTTGAATTTGTTGGGAAGGGAGAATACTCAAGGGATGAAACTATGAGGTGAGAGAGGAAAGTGGCAAGAGGAGATGGGGAGAGACATGGTAGGGTAAACTATCTCATGTAGGGGAAGTGGGTGCAAAGGAGGGGGAGAATGAGGAAGGCTAAAAAGGCAAAACCACATTCACATTGAATTTGGTTCAGGGAGAAAATGACATACATACTAAATGGGATATCTCAACCTGCAGCAGGGTAGGGGGAAGGGGGATGAGAGGAGAGATGATGGATGGGAGGGCATCCTTGGGGTGAGGGGAGGTTGGAAGTACCCACTATAGAAGAGGGACAGGATCATGTAGGGAATGGACCAGGTGGGGGGCGGGATGAGTGGGAGGGAATTATAAGCAGCCTTGTACAATATATCTACTATGATAATGTTTTGCATAGCTAGACATGTACAACATATACTTAATTACTTATATCCCAAGAAGGAATGGGTGACAAGGGAGGAAGGAAATGGATCTGAAATTCAAGGTCGTGACATTAAATGTTTCAAATATATATATAAATACTATTATTAATACTCTTTTGCCTATAATTGGGAGATAAGATGTGCAGGCATTGGGACACAAAGATTCATCTTCCTCTAATGGAAAAGTCGATGGGGTATGGGAGAAGGTATGGGAGAGAGCAGATTGGAGGAAGCGATATCTTGTGGGACTGCTATTCTGGGAGGTTGGGTAGGGGAATAAGGGGGGGAAAATGATTGTAACTCAAAATGTGGCGGAAATGAATGATGTAAAACAGAAGTTAATAAAGTATTTGTTTAAATTTAAAAAAAAAAAAAAAACTCCACAAGAAAAGAAATTAGTGCTTTATAGTGCTAGGGATGTGAATTGTCTTGGCTACTCTTTTCCCTACATGCATGCCTCAATACCACTGAACTCTGCGCTATTTGTCCCACCAATGTGTGTTTTCATCAAATAGTGTCCCCTAGCTTTGTGTAATGTTTTTTGGCTACTGTTCATATTATGCCTACATAAAAGCTGCCAATGCTTTGAGATATTTTAATAAACTAGTCAAATGTAAAGGGAAAATTCTCTGGTGGAGGGTTTGTGATAGATTGTTTTGTAGTGCTGAATGACAAGGTACACTTGAAAACAGAGAAGTGAGCACCCCTCTGGAGGCCCAAACTGAAACCTATTAGGGCTGACTTTGGGAGCACCCCAGAGGATTTTCAACATCAGCATGAAAATAATAAAAACAAAGTGGATCACTGAGACCAAGTACTGATTTTTTTTCAATTATTAACTTAATTTTTATTTTTAGTTATAAATTATCTTCTTCTATGTCATCTGCAGAATAATTTTGTTTTCTCATCACTTTTTTCTTGTCTTTATAGTATATATTATACTAGCATTTTTTAGTACAATATTGAATATAATGGGCATCCTTGCTTCATCCCTGAACTTATTGGAAAGGCTT